>JASCZW010000737.1:0-204459 GCA_034211315.2 Aedes japonicus
CTCTCTGGACACGTCTTCTGGCTCTGAGACGAAGGATGCTGAGTTGCTCATTCTTCCAGTAAGCAGAGTGCCGCTTTTTCCTTGGCTCCAGCTTCCTTGGCATTGTTGCGTACCGTGCCCACACTACCGTATTCGTTAGCTCGTCTGCATTTCTGTTCGAGAGTTAGTGAACGAACCAAAATGCCTCAACAAAGAGTTCCTTATCAAAGACCTTCGTATTCCTATTCCGCTAGCAACTATTTGTCTTTCGTTTTGTGACAGGATTTCGCTGGTCGATGCTATGATCACTATGGTTATACTCCTCACACACTCTCCAGTTCATATTTACCATCAGCGACGGACTACAGAAGGTAATGACGGATCCGATGACGGATTCACGACCGTCCCTGCGGAAAGTGCTGGCGGAGCTTTCGTCTGATAGTGTAATTTACAGCTTTGCCACAGCTTCCAAGCCCAAGCATTGAAGTCTCTTCCGATGACGACCGGTCTTCTTCCGATGAATTTTTCAGTCAGTGCATCCAGCATCTGGTGAAACTGCTCCATTGTCCACCTTGGAAGTGCATAGCAGCTGCATGCAAAGATCCCGTTGATTATGGCGATCAGCAACCCTTTGCATGAACTGAACACTACTTCCTGGATGGGGAATCTGCCCATCACTTGTATTGCAGCAATAGCCGCTCTATCTGCAACCCAGTTTCCAGTTATCGGGGGAATACGATACGATTCCGCAATGATTGCAACGTCACACTTTGTTTCCGTTGTTCTATTGCCATAACAGTTTATGTGCTATGTCGCAATGATTAAGGTAAAAAATGATTGAGGTAAAAGGTTATGTGGGTTACCTCTATTACTGTAGCCTTCCGTCATGTGGTCGTTTCAGTCATCATTTTTTGCAAAGCATTCATCTCGGTTGTTTTGTACAGTCTCTTGCAATATGGCCCTTCTCCTGGCATTCCATTCAAAGATCAGATCTGTCAGAATCTTTGCAGTTCCTCACCTGGTGACCAAAGCCAGAGAATCTTTCCAATTCCTTTGAAACTCGAGAGACAACGCTCAGTGAGCACACCGATCACCCAACTTTACCTCGACCCGACTCCATTAGCCTGTTGACTGCAGCTGCCAGCAGACGTATCGCCGCCGTCTGTGTGCCACCGTACGCCTTCGTCAGCCGGATTGTCACCAAGAGACTTTTCCACCAACGTCTTGAAGGCTTCTACCACTCGAAAAGCATCTCACCTTTCTGGGTGCGCCTGGTTTTCACTATCTTCTTCCCTAGTTCCTTCAACTGCGGATCAGCTCTCACTTTTCGGTGGAGTTCAGCGTAAGTCGTTTCATCTGTCACGTTAAGAACCAGAGGCCTTTTCATCTGCTTTTACTTCTCTCCTGGTGTGTCCCTTTTCCTTTTTTCCGAGCGTGGATTCTGGGGTTCTTTCGGCGTCTCCAGTGCTTCAGCTGTTTATTTGTTCTTTGTCTTTTGGGTGTCTTCAAGAACGTTCTCGGCAGTCTCTGCTTTCATCCTCAGTGCGTCCTGCTCGCGTTTGGCACCTATCACGGCCAATTTGACACGCGTTACCATGTTCTTGATTTCTTCGTGGTCATTGTGCCTGTCCTTTACATTCTTATAGAGTTCGCCGATCTGGTTTCTGACTACCTCCTTCGCGTCTTTCTTCCCAACATTGTCCTCTTGAGTTGTGCTACTGCTGCGTTGCGAAGTGAACATCTGAGTCAGGAACCTCTGTGAATTGCTACTGCTGCTACTTTCAATGGCATCCGAATTTGGCAATGATGACTTCTGTAGCTTTTCGCTTCTTGCGAACACTATCGCACTTCCGTTCTCGTTGTTTGGCGGTTGGCCGTTGTCGTTTAATTATTTGTTTTGTTTAATTTCATCTTCATCTTTTTTATTATTTTTTCCGTTGTCCTCCATTTTGATGGGCCTCCAGACCGCTATCTCCACAAGTTGTAGATAGTCGCTTATCGTGATCCCATGGTAATCCTTGAAGCAAGGAGGCCATGCTAGGGTTAACAAGGTCCTTCATGGGGACCGTGCTCAGAGCCGGATCGGCGTAATTTAGGATCGCTCTTCCATACAAAGGAAGCAGAATAGCCGGACTACCAGCGCCACACATTAATGCAATCCGTTGATTCATTCCGTACCATAATACGAAGTTATGACCAGTATGTCGTAAATTAGAATCTCACTGGATTTGATCCTTAAATGCCGGTTTGCACTCCTGGGTGGGGTGGGCGCTGAGGAATCCAAACTCCAACCCCATGAACTCGTGCAGAGTAGGAGGGGGAGGGTCGTTTAGCCCCGTGGAGTTAAACGAGTTCAACTCAGCTTGCAAGTGGGGTCGAACAGAAATTCCACTAACATATACCGTTATTAGCTGTTTCTTAACGCGTGCCACAGATTGCTCCTGTGGTATGACATGAGATGCCCTGTAGACGGTCTAGGATAGATGAATTTCTCTACACGGAAAAAAATCCGTTTCTGTTTTCATGGATAAAAAATCATGAAACAAATTCCCATCTTATTTTATGAATTCATGATTCTTATTCCTGGTTTCATTATCGAAATGACAGATGCTAGTTATGAACTTAGGAAGTCATAGTGTGTATTCATAACACGAAAACACAACATATTCATAAAGTCATGATCTGTTTTTCTCGTTTAGAAGAACACATTATTTCCCGTGTACAGAAGCTGGGAAATACATCCACCTGATCCTTTTTATAACAAACAGCACGACATCAATTAGTACTTCAATCGCAGGCAAAACCAATGTACAGCTTAAAGAATCCAATCTCTGTGACGAAAATGTAATTTTGTTTTGCGTAGAATTTTTTGGTATTTATTGCATTGTCTTATTGACTTATTGTTGATGAAAATGACGTTACTGTGCGCCATAAATAAAAAATAATTAACAGGTTTCCAATTGTATCAAAACAAATTGATCATCATTATAGTGCTTTGTTTTCATAAACTAGAGCTAAATTTGTATTTGTTTCTTTGCTTCAAAGACCGGATGATAGGTCTAGGCTGGCACAACATCCCTTAATTGTAGAAATCTATTTGTTCTTGAAGAATCACTCCAGTCTTACAAGACTTTACCTGCTGGGTTGCATTCCGGTTGAATCGTTTATTTTACCTGAAAATAAAAATAAAAATAAAATTTCAAATTTGGTATTCGTTGCGTTCTCAGTACGAATAAAACATTTAGATACATAATTTTTTAACCTCGATTCAATTAATATCTTTAGGCAAAAAATCTGCTCGCTCTCGGAATTGTTTGGATGCAATAAATCAACATTCATAATATAAAAAATGAATTGCACTTCAGAAAAAATATCAACAATCTGATTCCGATTTAATTGATGATGAATTTTTTTGGAATTTCTCGGATCATCTCTTGGACACTCTGTTTGTAAATTTGAGGTGCCATTCCATTCCACCATCTCTTCATATCTGCTGTATTTTGAGTCATTTTTGCCAATATTTTTCAGTATCCGCTTTACAATGCCGAATATTTCTTGATTGGGTGAAATTAAGGGCAATTGGGTTTTATGGTGTATGGTTTTGATGAAGATCACCCTGTTCTTACGGTACCACAGACATTTCTCTCATCTGTAGTGGCAGCTGGCCAAAACCTGGCCAAAACTTCACAGAGTTTTTGTGTGCTTTGATGAATGGTGGAAACCGGTTTTCCACTCTTTCTTATCGAGGTTCGAGTTCAAACATTTTTATAAAAAAATCTATTTTTTTTTGTCGACAAATGAGAACGACGAATTTACATGTTTTGGGAAACATCCGTTCCACCTCATAAAACTTGTGTCCGGAAAACTACTCAAAGTCTATCTTCACATATGTTTCTTCGTCCATCAGTTTGCATCCTGGGTTCTTCGTGAGAACCACTTTATTTAACTCACAAGCACGTGTTTTGGTCATTCGGTTCTGTTTTTGTGTACGGCTTCCCTGCTTGCACGAGAAGAGTCGTAGCCCTTTTTGTAGACATATACGATTTTTGTTATAATTATAATTTATGCTAGGTTTGCTCTAAGGCTTGTTCGTGACAAAATCTGGACAGATTAAACTTGGAATTAAAGAAATTTGCTGTATGCTCAATCCAAGATTCATTTATTATTCATTTGATTTTGCATTTTGCAATTACTTGATTAGGCTGTATGAAGAAACTACAAACTTTTGAGTTTACTGCAGCCATTAGGGTCTGTGCAGACTTCTGTACAACCGACTTAGCTGCTTTTGTCAAGGATTTTCGATTTTTTCTCTAACTCAGTCAAAGAGTTTATATTGAGAGAGTTCTCTCTTCACGAGAGCCCAATACCGCTTCACGAGCGCCAATACCCCAATACTCGCTTCTTTCGGTACAAAATGGAATCCATTCGCTTTATACAATTCCAAAACATCTTTGGCATAGTGATGAGATGCCAAATCCGGCCAGAATAACGAGGGAGCGACGTGGCTGCGTAGGAATATTAACAAGCCATTCTGCACGGTATATTCCCTGTGATGAAGCTTTGGCTTGTTCGACCACAGATTTAATTTGTTTATTTGTTTATCACAATAATTCAACTGACAACAAATGACTATATGAATAAAAAACTTAAACTATTTGGTTACGTATCGGAAAGAGCCAAGTAGCCGAAGACGAAAAACGTTCGCAGATAATTTGAAATTGAACATATTGAAGAGCTCGTTGAAACGCTGGCTGATTACTCGAATTGGTTCGTGGAGTGCATAGTTGTTGTTTCTGTGGCTCAAGATGCAAAAATACACTTTGATGATGAGGTCTCTCGGGAGCGTACAAATTTAACTGTGACAGCAGTGCCGGACAGTCAATTTTACCTCTGAGTAGCTTCCCAGCAAAAAAAGTCAGAGCGGCTTTCGTCTCACCTCAAGTGGTTCGATATTTAGCAGACGGCTACGCTCATCATCAATAGCACATTATTCCAGTATAATTTAAAAGTGACCTGAAGCATCGCGGATCGCAAAACTCGTTAGCAATTTTAAGAATAAAGATAAGATAAGATATTATGTTGCGTTTTTCGAAGCGTAAGCCCATCAGATTCCTTGAGCATCAATCGACGAAAATACACAACACATACTGCAAGCCGGAACAGTCTGGTAGAATTTTCATAGTTTTGTAAATTTTAGAATCATCTGCGTAGAAGAGGCGCAACCCTGGTGGTGATAGCAAGATGACATCGTTTATGAAGATCGAGAAAAGCAAATTATTTGTGAAAGCATCCGACTCCGACGTGACAATCTTAACCCGTACTGAGCGATTCACCAAGTACGACCTGAACAAATCCACAGCGGCAGATGATATGCCGAGTATGTTCAGCTTAGCAAGCAGAATTTCATGATCCACCGTATCAATCGCAGCCTTCAGATCCATATACGTAGCATCAACCTGCCATCCAGTTCTACAATGAGTTGAACTAGCCCAAAATCAAATACATCAAGGGTTTACCCAAATTTGGGTCAGGAACCGTTGATTCAATTTTGAGTGGTTCCAAGTCTTATGATTTTGTGTTACCTTTACTAAATTTTGGGTAAATCCGGATGAGCGTGTATAGCCAGTGATTTGACGTTTCTTCTACACTGAAACAATAGAATGAGTGGAAACAAATAAAGTCGAGATAATTTTTCACACACTTTTTTTCACATTTCGTTTTATCGAATCGTTTCAAGTTGCCCTCCCGTTCCGTACAGATAGACAAAATCTGCCTTAAAGCTCACAGGGGTTTTGTGTGCTTTAATGAATGGCGGAAAGCATTTTTCCAGGCACTCCTTCTTGTAGAGCTTCGTATTCAAACATTTATGTGTAACATAAACTTGAGTTTTTGTCGACAATTGCAAAACACTAGAAAAATGAGGTATTTTCTAGTGAATTTATCAGTAAACACGAATTTACATATCTAATTGTTATGTTTGTGTTCTCCGTGCGTGGAGTAACGATTATGATGTAGAAGGAGATGTTCGCTCATCATTATGAGGCACCAAGAGTGGACAGTAATGTTTTTGCTAGAATGAAAGATATGAAGAGAAAGTGTAGAAAGTTCCGTCAGTGTATGGTAGGTTGAAACAATTAGAGATGTAAAAACCATAAATGGTGGTAAACATTAATCATACTGGTGGAGATCAGTATCGCAAAGCTTCACGGTGTTTCTCTACGACGTCACTACGTTAGAGATGACGAAAAAAACTTGAGTGATCATAGACGTTGCGAATCAAAACAAACCCAAAAAGGAGAGAGTTCCTCTCCCATGTGCGCATCAATACAGAGTGCGTACAGTATATCGCTAGAATAACTATCACAAAGCCATCAATGGTACATGAGCGCTTTCCAAACGTTATCTTTTACCTGTTGAGGTGGCGGATTTGTCCGTGCCTCGACCTACCCCGCAGTGGGATGTTAGGCAAAGGATGACGTCCTTGGTTCGAGTACTACTGTACCCATGCTTTTTCGCTCAATTTTAAAACATCTGTTCTATTTCCAACCCATTGTACATTGACGGAACGTTCAACACTTTCTCTTAATATCTTCCATTCTTGCAAATACATTACTGTCTATTCTTGGTGCCTCATAGTGATGAGCGAACATCTCCTTCCACAACGAATTTACATGTTTTGGAAAACATCTCTTCGAGCCGTGGCCACATAAAACTTTGTTCGAGAAGCTACTCCATATTTACATATGTTCCTTCGTCCATCAGTTTGCATCCTGGGTTCTTCGTGAGTACTACTTTGTATAACTGGTCATTCGGTTCTGTTTCAGTGTACGGTTATCCTGCTTGCATGAGAAGAGTCATAGCCCTTTTTCTAGACTTATCCTTGATGGCTTTTCTCAAGTTGTTCTCAATACATTTCCATGCAGGTGCCGATCGTAAGTTCCACTATGCCGCTTACTGTGATCCTTTCGAACAATAGTTTTTCTGCCAAGGAAACGTTTGAGCACGCTGCAGTCAATAAGTTGCGTCAAAATCAACGATTTCGCAAATTTTGAACCTGACCACTTTAGAACGTGGGTGTCCAAAATGAGTTTCCTTCTTTCCCTCTAAGGTGTGGCCCATTTAATATTGGAACAAACATTTTTGATTCTTACAGCAATCCTAGCGGTCGGATTTGTTAGCTATAACATCTTATGTGTTCCTTATAACAATAACAAAATCACGGCGCAGTTCGAACTTGTTTCAGAGAAATACAAAACGAGGAAGAAAGAAGAAAAACTATTGTGCGCAATAATTTGGAAAACCCTTCGTGGTCTGGGCCAAATCTTGCTAAAGTGTTGGGTTTTACTTGAAATACCACGTGGCGTGTTTTGAATAAGTGCAGAGAAGCTTTGTCGACGGATCACAAGTCTCAAAGCAAGCGTCGGGCGGGTCTTGTCAACCGTCAACTGCGGAACAAAGTCATCAAGAACAGGCAACGGAACGGAACAAAGTCATCAAAGGCCGATTTCAAACAGCTACCGGGACAAACATTTTACTTGGCTACGGCTCGGGGAGAGGTTTCTGCCAAATTCAAGTTTGTGTTTTAAGATACATTTTCACGCAAATACATGATTTGCCAAGGCATCTGTAGCTGCGGTAGGAAGACCTAGGTTTTCATCACTGATAAGAAATTTATTTCAGACCTGTACAGCAGAGATGGCATTTCGCACTAAAGGGCGATACGGTCAAAATTTGGTCAATATCAACTTGACGTATTTCTTTCAATTTTGCATTTAAAAAACCTGAACACCCCTCATTTTGAAGGTGTGTGTGTGTGTGTGTAGAATGTTGCTCCTATTTTGATTTTGGAATTCACGCTTCAGTTGTCAAAATGCCGTCCAAGCAAGAAGAGCAGCGTATCAAAATTTTGCTCGCGCATCGCGAAAATCCGAGCTACTCGCACGCAAAGTTGGCAAAATCGCTAAAAGTTGCCAAATCAACCGTTACAAATGTAATTAAAGTGTTTGGGGAACGTTTGTCGACAGCCAGGAAGTCTGTATCGGGGGAAATCGAAAACCGGAAGCCGCTGAGACGACAAAGAGAGTTGCCGGTAGTTTCAAGCGAAACCTAACCTATCTCTCCGAGATGCTGCAAATAAGCTGGGTGTATCGTCTACAACCGTGCATCGAGCCAAAAACGAGCCGGACTATCGACTTACAAGAAGGTAGTGACTCCAAATCGCGATGATAAACAAAATACGACGGCCAAAGCGCGATCCCGGAGGCTGTACACGACGATGCTGACGAAGTTTGACTGCGTGGTAATGGACGACGAAACCTACGTCAAAGCCGACTACAAGCAGCTTCCGGGACAGGAGTTTTATACGGCAAAAGGAAGGGAAAGGTAGCAGATATTTTCAAGCACACGAAGCTGTCAAAGTTCGCAAAGAAATATCTGGTTTGGCAAGCCATCTGTACCTGTGGCTTGAAAAGCAGCATTTTCATAGCTTCCGGAACTGTCAACCAAGAAATTTACGTGAAAGAGTGTTTGAATAAACGTCTGCTGCCTTTCCGGTTGTTCCGTACTGTTTTGGCCGGATTTGGCATCTTGCCATTACGGTAAAAAGGCCATGGAGTGGTACGCCGCCAACAACGTGCAGGTGGTTCCCAAGGACAAGAACCCTCCCAACACGCCAGAGCTCCGCCCAATTGAGAAATACTGGGCTATTGTCAAGCGGAACCTAAAGAAGACCAAAAAAAACTGCTAAGGACGAGCAGCAGTTCAAGGCAAACTGGCTTTCTGCGGCGAAGAAGGTGGACAAGGTGGCTGTACAAAATCTGATGGCAGGGGTCAAGCGTAAGGCCCGGTAATTCGGATTTGGAAAAGCGGAAGCCTAACTGAATATTTTTCCTGAATTTTATACTAATTGAACTTGAAAAAGAAATTTAATTTGACTTTTTAAATAAACGATTTCACCGATTTACACGCGTTTTCCCTTGACCAAATTTTGACCGTATCACCCTTTATTGACTATCCAATAATGTCGGTTGACCTAAAAGAACATTGTTGAATACATATCGTATGTTTGTATAGCCTAAAAAACTACAGTTAATATTTCAGCTCCTAATTGTTGAGCTCCAGAACCGTATGGTTGATAAAGAACATCCCAGATCATCTCATAATGCCTGCTGACCATCAAGAAGACTTAATAAACATGTTTGAAAACGTATCATAATAATGTGTAGCCGAAAAAGGTACAGATACAATTATAAATCCCATGTTTAGTACTCCAGGACAGGTTGGACGATTTAGAATATCTCAGATTATCTCATAATGTTGGTTGCTCATTCATAAGATCCAATGAACATAGTTGAACACATTTCGTACATTTGCACATTTAAAAAAGCTACAGTTTCAATGGTAGACCCTAATCTATGAACTAATGAACAGCCTGGTATGCCCCAGAACATCCCAGATTTCATAATAATGTTGGTGGACCTTCCAGCAGATCCGTTGAATTTTGGTTAAACGCATATCGTAAATTTGAATAGCCGTGAAACTACAGTTACAACTGTTGATCCCAAGATCTGAGCTCCAGGACAGCGTGATTGACCTAGAACATCACAAATTATCTCAAAGTATCGGTTGACATTTCAAAAGATGCAATCAACTTTATTGATTACATATCGCTAATTTGGATAGTTAAAAAGCTACAATTGCAACTGTAGATCCTAAGTTAAGAACTCAAGAACAGTTTGGATTACCTAAAACATCCCAGTTTATCTCAAAATGTCTGATGATCATCCAAAAGATTCAGTTAACAAGGTTGAATGCATATCGTAACTTTGTATAGTCGAAAGAAAACTATAGTTGCAAATGTAGATTCTAAATTCTGTACTCCAGGACAGTTTGGACAACCTAGAACATCCCAGATTATCTCATTATATCTGTTGATCTTCCCTAAGACTAAATAAACATGGTAGAATAGATATCGTAACTTTGTGTAATCGGAAAAAACTATAGTTTCAACTTTAGATCCTCTGTACTGAACTTCTTTATGTTAAGGATGTTCTGGGTTGTAAACCAGGCGTTAAACGCGCATATTTTTTATTTTGCCCTGATAAAATAGTCAATTTGCAACAAGTTTGTAGAAGATAATGTTCGCTTTTGTTCTGTGTGTGATTTCATACAGGCATTTTTCTTCAGGTGGAAGTCTATCAACAAAAATTTTTTATAATTATTCAGATCAGTAACTTGTTCGACGCAACAACTGATTGTCGCTATTTTTCATGTTGCTGAATAAAGCATTGTTGCTATCGGTAGTGTGTTGCAATAATGACAAAACGTTATTTTGTCGCTGTTACTGGAAAACAAGATCGTTGCAATATGTGTGTGAATCACAACATTTTCTCACAGCAACTTGTCTCTTTCCCATCATCGATGCAACATTTTGTTGTTTTCTTCGTGTTTTGTTGCAATAAATTCAAGCTACCACATATCATTGTTGCATAGTGAGAGAATAACGGGTGTATCACTCGTCAAGGTTATCTCATGTTTTTAAGTACACAAAGATAATATTTGACACACTGGTGAGAAGTGCTTTCGTTGAGGTAGGAAGAGTGTGTGGAAAAATAAAATCTCTCTCTACCACACTGAGGATATGGATATGAGGATATCTCTGCTGTACAGAACGGAATATCTCCAAAAGCGAACATTGCCATTCATCAGATCCCACAATGAACCTGCCATGTTTTGGTCAGATTTTACAAGCTGTCATTACAGGAAAACAGTGCTACAGTGGAATGAACCAACCGGATTCAGTTTCAACCGAAAAACCTCAACCCACCAAACTGTCCCCAGCTCAGACCGATAGAGAAATTTTGGGCTGCTATGAAGAGGAAGCTGAAGTTGAATGGCAGTGTCGTAAAAAGCCGGAAACAGTCCGCAAATTTCTTCGAAATCGAGATGATTAATTTATTTTGTATTTTCCTCTAAAGTTGACATAAATTCGAACGTTTTAGTGAAAAGAGAATACTATTTTGTCAATGTATATCCGAAATATGCGCAATAGTCTATGTTCCAATTCTAACTGGGCCACACCTCATCAGAACACTTTTAAATCATAATGAATCGTAACAAAACTTCTACCACTGCAAGTGGAGGATAGCTTGCTAACATAACATTCGAAAACCGAAAAATATGAACGATGATTTGGATCGTTTTCCTTCTGAAAAATGAACAATTGAACCCATTTATAAGAATTAATAGCACTTAGCTGCATCAGATGTAAACCAACCAGTAACATTCAAAACATGCCATACGACAACCATCGCAACCATACATTCCCTCCCAGCAGGAAAACTCATTCTCAGAAGTACATAACCAATTCTCAGAATTCACCTCAACTTTATTCGATTGTCAGAGAGGATCTCATCCCCGAACGAATTGAATTTTATCATCTTCGTTCCATCGCTCAACCTCCAACCCCCGAAGAGTGGCGCTCCTAATTTATGTGAGTATTTCACTCTAATAAGACACATCAAGTGCCACGTGACCCCGGTGCAGAGGGCTGATGCAAGCGGCGAGACGAAACATAGCACTTACGCCTTTCGCGCTCCGAACAAAGCTGCTCCTGTGGCGCGACTAGAAGAGCTTGAACCTCAAGGGGAATTGACGGCCTGACGCGTTGCTCCACCGCCAGCCACTCCCTCCCCTGCCAGGTTGCCTGCCATGTACTCTTTTAAAGACCCATAACCGTTTCACATTTGGTCCGTACCGTTTCGTTTCGTGTGCCGTTCGAGTGCAGTCTCAGCACACATGTGAACACTCCCGGCCTCTGGGTGGCGTGGCGCGGCGCGTCTGCCGGTTGAGGGGCGGGTGGCACTAATTGGCCGTTGATAAGAGAAGAAAACAAGCTCTTTGGCAGAATATGAAATGAATTAGAAATTAAATATTAAACAGGCAGTTGAAGTGCTTTGTGACGGTCGGTTTTTTGGCGTGGATGGGAAAACCGGGTCAAAAAGGGTGTGGCACTTCGGGTGTATGGCTTCGGGTTTCTTCTGTGCTAAAAGGATGGAATTTTTGAAGGCAGATGTCGGTTTATAGGTTAGATGTTACGTTTAAACGACATTCCCGTACGTATGTAGGTGTGGAAATGGCCCGAGCGGAACATGACAATTTGTGTGGAAGTATCTTACGGGAAGTGCCCGTCTCAATTTGGTACCGTTGCTTTTAAAAATTAATATTTGAAGAGATGAAATTGGATTCTGAGAAAGGATAGGGATGTTGGATCATGATTTCGAGCTTGATTCTGAAACTTAAAGCTAAAGTGTCGCACCTCTTCAGCAATTCAAAGAACATTGGTTGTTCATTATCAGATCCTGGGAAATTTCCCATCGAATGCAGAAACAGAAGCAGAAACCAACCCGTCCGTCTTTGCAGTGAGTGAGCAGTGAGTGTCGTGCAGTGCATTCAGAATGAGTTTGGAAAATGGGAGGGAATTCCTCCCACCCTCCGCCACGATTAAATAGCAATCAAATGGGAAACATTCACGTGCTTGGCAAAAGAATAAGTCAAAAAAGGAACCGGAGAAAAGTTTCCACACTCCTTTTTCACCCCATTGTGCGAAGGCAGGAGCAGTTCTGTTTCATTTGATGATGAGAAGCGTACCCCAAACGAAATACAATCAAGAATCAAGAGGATCAAGAAGCGGATTTGAGTGCTCACGCGTTCAGCCCTCCCACTGCCGCCACATTCCGCGTCTTGCTCCGCAGTATTTGCCTTATCCGGCCTCAATCACGATCAGCAGAAGAAGCTTCCGAAAAACTAAAGTTTACCCAACAATTTAATCTTTTCATCGGAGGCCGAACTCTGCCCGGCGCTGGGTAAATTTTCGCCGAGTTTGCAAGTTGTTTCTCGTTTTCGTCGACGTCGTGGAATCTCCAACATAAACAAGCAAGTTTCCTCGGAAGGGGTTTGCTTTGTTTTTCCTACGAACGAAATCTGCCGACAGGGAGCCTCTCCTTTCTAGACGATGAGTCAGAGACCCCAAGCTTAACATTCACGAGATTTTGCATAATTAAGCGTACTGTATGTGAGGGTTTGCGAGGAGTATTGCCACGCGAGATCCCACGAGGGGCAGAGTAAACTTTTATCGCCTTGAGAGCTCGTTTTGTGTTTGTTGTCGTCGTCGTCGTCGTCGATTTCGGCGGGTGATTGGAGATATGCGACAACAAGGATGACAATGCCGTACTCCAGGGGGGAGATGGCTTCAATGGATATTCGACAAGGGAGTAGAGCTCGTCGCTACATTGGTGGATTTTTGTAACCCCCGTCCGGAGGAAGTGAAGAACAAGTTTCTTTAGTCCTATTAAGTCTCTCTATTATTGTGCGCTTGCTTCAAAACTTTGGCAAGCCCTGTATGGGGAGGCGGTAGTGATTGTGGATGTGTGGCTTTTAAATAGCAAAGGTTTTTTTTTTGTAAAAATTGAATGTGAAAATGGAATGCACAGTGATTTTTTTTTGTATTTTGCAAAGAAAATCAACACACTATCACCCACTGCCGGTTTGGTTTACTTGAGGCCAATGCAAACTTAGTTAATTCTTTATACATGTACTTCTGTTTTTTAGGCGTTTCAAGCTTATTACTTCCACAATTAGCTTATTGTTTGCTCTCAGCATAGTGTTCTCAATACACTCTTACAGTTATTGATTGAGTGCTTTTGATGCCAAGTATCATTATGGCATTAGTATCATTGTGTGGCAAATACAGTCATACCCAGGGCGACTCCCTAGTCGTTGATTTTTTCTTAGCGAAAAAATCCTAGACCTTAACGGGAATCGAGCCCAGCCACCTCCAGCATGGTAATGCTTTGTAGCCGCGCCTTTATCAACTGAGCTCAGGGAAGACCCGTTTAGTTATAACTGCACTCCTCAATAATGGTCAGAAATGGCTTCAGTCCAAGCAAAATTCCTATCTAAAGTGTGTAAGTAGAGGAGAACAGTACAAAACGCACTGGTGGGGTAGAATGACCCACTCAATAAATATGCTGAAATTTTCAAAGCTATAGCTTTAACGGAATGAAACTTTATCGATTCCTAAATAAAACAGCATACCTGATAATTTAGTAGTACAACAAGGCACTAAATAAACCAAAATATGATCAAAATTGAAGAAATTGTCCCGGCTGTACCTCACATGTATATAAGAGAGTTAATCAAATACGCTTTTACCACGCGTTAATATCCATGATTTCTAATTAATTCCCTTCACATATATTGCACACCGAAAAACTTCAAGATAGTATCAAAACTTTACTATAATTCCACGTATTTTCAGAAGATTTAGACAAAACCATGCAAAACTAAAACTAGGGCAGAACGCACCGTGCCGTATGTATGATTCGTCCACTAAAGCTTGCTTCAGATAGAATGGGAACAAAAACAATTGCCTGTATTTCAGTTATTTATTATTGAATTCAAAATCTTTTTTTATGCAAATGTAGCGTTTTCTTCATACTTTTAAGAAAAAATACGGATAAAATTATTCGTCACGGTTTCAAAGGAATTCTCGATTTTTTCCTGTAACACGGCTCATTAGGCGGCGCACACCTTCTTCGTCCATCGTTTCAGCTATCTTATTCCACTCGGTCTTCATCTGATTGATGTCTTTGACAACCTTTCCCTTTGCCTTGAGTCTCCTCTTCATGATTGCCCAGTATTTCTCAATAGGGCGGAACTGGGGGCAGTTGGGTGGGTTAAGGTTTTTCGGAACAACCTGGACCCCTTTCTCTGCATACCATTCTTGAACGACTTTGCTGTAATGACAGCTTGCCAAATCTGGCCAAAACATTACGGGATGGTCGTGGGATCGAATGAACGGCAAAATTCGTTTTTGGAAACACTCTTTTTGGTATAGTTCCGACGTCATTGTCTTATTTGTAACGAAAACTTTCGTTTTTTGCCACAGCTGCAAATGCCCTGCCAAATCATGAATTTTCGTGCAAATTTGTCGGCAAAAACAAATTTAAATTTGGCTGGAACATCCCCCCGAGCCGTTGCCAAGTAAAATTTTTGACCTGGGATTTGCCCGAAGTCAGCCTTGACAGAGGTTTCATCGTCCATCAGAAGACATCCGTCGATTTTGGTCAGCACCTGGTCGTAAAGCTTCCGAGCACGGATTTTGGCCACACTATTCTGTTTTATGGTCCGATTTGGCTGTTTGCTAGCTCGATACGACTTGATTCCTTCCCGGAGTCGAGTTCTCCTCGCGGTACTATGGGCAGCACCGAATTTTCTGGCCAAATCCCGGTCCGATAGATTGGGATGTCTCTTAATCGTCTTCAAAATCTTACCACGCAGTTTCCGGTCGACAGTTCCACTCCGACGATTGGCTTGAGGCTTCCGAATCGTCGTCAATGTTTCCTTATACCGTTTGATAACGTGCCATACGGTATTTCTGGGCAATTTCAGCTGTTTAGCTAGCCTAGATGCAGACCGATTTTCCAAATAACTGTGCACAATTTTTTCCCTACAGGCCATGCTGCAGGTGGCAGTGTTGTTAGGAAAAACAGTTCAATGAGCCGTTCGTTTGTATTGTAATCAGTTTTAGCTTAATAAATTTTTCCACAATCGTCGGATCGCTTTACGATCTTGGAAGAAGATTTTTTTGATAAATTTCCAAGAGGAAAATTGGGTTCACTTATTTTTAGATGGCAACGGGTCACCTCGCCAGATTATTCTATGTAAAAGTAAGTTTTCCAATATAAAATCCTATGTAAAATTAAAACCTCGTGCGCAAAAATATAGTTTCACCGATCGAGCTGCAATTTTGCACAGTTATTAAAAGATCCAAAAGGCTTCCAAAAATTAAAAGGGAACTGGAATTTGAATTTTAACCCAGGCTAATGTATACGTCTACACGCTCTGAAAAAAAATACCAAGTGGAGCGTTTGAGTGTATGAAGCCAACGTTGGGTAAAAAAAACTTACTTCTGGTAAAATTCTACCCAAAAGTAAGTAAATTGAACTCAATGGTAAATAAACACAATTATTACCAACATGGTTCCCACACTTAACTGCTCCTTTGGGTATTTTTTTCTAAGCGTGAATATAATGAGGAGTTGGCAACTTATCACAACGCACAGTGGGTAAAAACGAACCCAAATTCCCACAGATGAGACGCCGCTGGATTGGCTGCTTGAAATATATCATTAATTATGGGAAATTTGCCGAAAAATTGAATGGTGCCATTTTCAGCCTGCGCCGAGCCCGGGAAATGGTCCATTTTGCCCCATTTACCCCTAAATATGTGTCTTTTAGAATTGGCATCAATGTTACTACAATCGCCGCTGAATTGTTCGCCCGCATGGAATCCTAGTTCATATTAAAAACTCTGGCGAATCGAATGGTACAAGTTTCATTCAGTTCCGAGCTCTAAAAGTGGCTTATTTTGCCCAATTTCCCAATTAATTTGAGATTTTCTTGTTCGTACCCTTTTCGCCAAAGTTTTTGGCTGAAAACAGCCTTTCTTACGTGAAAAAGTCTAAGGAATCGAATGGTGTTGTTTTCATTTAGTTAGGATGAAACTCCCTTGAATCCTTAGTATTCAACATGCATGTACTAGTGCAAACACTTTTTTGCTTTCATATGATAGTATTGATGCATCATGAAGAAAACGGTCATGGTTGCCAGTAATTTTAATTTTTCTTTGTGGATTACAGTACATCCATTCAATTATTCCCTACATTATTCTCATATAAAAAAATGCATAAAGCCTCAAAATAAGAATCCTTTTTAAAGGTAAAGGGAGTCTGGGGCATAATTAGCAAGCTTAATATTATAGTTAATATTAAAGTAGTTCAATACCAATATTGGTGAATTTTAAACATTAATATTCAGTTCTTATTTCAATCATAAACTTTCGAATGAGTCTTTGAGTAGATGGCTGAAACATAAAATGTATTAAAAACGTTTAAAATTATGCATCTGAGATAATAAATGGGATTTTTGCAGTTTGAAAACCGATTCCAGGGACCTTTTCACGTCATACTCAACTCTGACAACCAATGACAGCTCATGTTGTACAACATAATTCGTTTGCCACATTGTTATTAAGTTTTTCACACGAATCCAGTTGAATTTTGTTTACTCATAATAATGATCTTTTATTTTGAAACACTTTGAAGTTACTTGGGTACTCGCTCCTTGGGCATCGCTCCTACCATAAGGGGATTCCATCGTGTATGTCCTTAAAGAATCGGGAAACTGTCCATTTTGCCCCATTAAACCATATATTTGTGTTTTTAAGCTTTTATTGATATATCTACAATCGCCGCTGAATTTTTTTGCATGAAAAAGACCATGTCGTACGTGAAAAACACTGAAAAATCGAGTGGTGCCATTTTCAGCCTGCGCCGAGCCCGGGAAATGGTCCATTTCACTCTATTTACCCCTAAAAATGTGTCTTTTAGAGTTGGCATCAATGTTACTACAATCGCCGCTGAATTTAACTATGGAACTTATAAAACAATCATTAGATTTTTTTAAGTGTAGTTTTCATCTTCCCAGTGAATTTCTCAGCATTCCGTGCTTGACGAGAAATGTCAAAATTTCTCAGGAGATTGTTGAGAACTGATATTAGTTGTGACGGAAGTGTGCCGTACAAAGTTTTTGATATGTTATACAGGATGTTATCTAATAAAGATATTGCGAATGCTTACCTCATCGCAAGTAGAAGTAAAGAACGTGTTATACAGCTCTTTAATGCTTCAGCCGGAGCAAATAAATAAGCTGTTGCGTTGAAGCCTAGATCAAACAGTGCATACGTCGATGGAAAAACATTCATTGTAAAGAAGAGTTCTTTGAAAAGTATAAAGAGTGGCTAGATTTGCCTATAAAGGTAAGTTAAAATATCTTATGCTCATAGTTTATGTCAAGAAAATGGAACCCCATATTCCACCCAACAGATAAATGAAACCTTCTTACAAAATTTTCTGAAACTTAGCATCTTTTTCAAGATTTAATCTCAGCTCTACTTGATAAAAAATAATTTCAAAATATTTGTTTTGCATCTATTTAGTTACAGTTACAATTTGATACTAAAGAGATGTTTTAGTTTTTGTACACAATTTTTGAATTGATCTGCTTGTGATTTTGAAGGAAGCATCAAATCAAGCCTTTCTCAGCTTTAAGGATAGAGCGCCAGTCTAGCGTATTGGGAGGTGTGGGTTTAAGTGGCACCCGTAGGCAGAGGATTTTTTTTTCTCCATTTATCGGAAACACGCTTCTATCAAAATCACATGTTCTTGTCTTCAGGTATCGTTCATCGAAAATAAAAAGTGTTGCAAGTCGATAAACATTGTTCTCCTGTGATCAATATCTTTTGAAAACTTAAAGCATCAAAACCTAAGCTTATCAACTTTTAAAGAACTGTTTTGTTGAACAAATATTTAAAGAAGTGATAACTTGCGATTTTATTTATCATCTATAGATTGTGTATTTTTTCATGTTGGAAAACGTTCTTTGTAATTCCGAAATAGATACCTTCTGCTACCTCATCGCCTTTGCCTTTGCCAAAGCCAGGGTTGCGGCTTATCATTTTTTTTCACGAGTTGGAGGAAAAAAATCACTGCCCAATTCTGATCACTTCGAAAAGGATAGATCTGCGCATAACAGTATCCGGAATGTTTGCGATGGTTGACGGAAAAGCGGCAAACGCTATCTTCAACAACAAAGATACGCATGCATGTCCGGTTTGTGCACCAAGAGCTGATCCACGTGTGGGCCCGTCTTATTTCCACTCTAGATTGAATGTTGTGGAATGGTTCATCCGAGTGTCTAGACCTAGAAGCAGGTTGAAGGACATCCGGCACAAGCCAATCCAATCGTTAAGGAAAAGGCTCGAGAAATGACGGATCGCTTGGAGGATCATTTCAAGATGAGTATCAATAGACCCAAGATTGGAGGCAGCGGGAGTTGCATTAACGGGAATATGGCTCGTCGTCTTTTAGCTGATCCGGAGATGTTTTCGGAGATTCTTGGGATTAGCCAAGCTCTCGTCGAAAATACTCGGCTAATAAGTAGTTTGGCCCTTTCCTCAAGTAAACTCGACGCTGATAATAAGCAACTTTATCTAGAAGTAGAGAGCCAAATCACCATTGAGTTTCCTTTTGTTAAACGTTTAACGCCTTGTGTGCATAAATACAGCCACCTGCCAGAGTTTATAAACAGACTGGTGAGTAAGTCAAATTTTTGTGTCAAGACTAATGAAATAGGAAACTTAATATTAATTAAAATTCACAAAAAGTAACTATTCAATTCTTGACAAATGTATTTTCAACAATACAAATGAAGCACTACTAGTAGAATATTAATATTTTTTTCTGGTTTTCAGTCCTATACCATGAACTTCGTTGACGAGCAGGCAGGGGAGAGGTGTCATAAGCGGTATAAATTCACCCGTACTCATCTTGCTTGTAAAACGTCTCCGGAAGATAATTTGACAGATCTGATGAGACTGTCTTTAACTTGGTCGGACCCTAAGATGTCTCATTTGGAATATAAATTACAGCACCAAAAAACAGAGGACGATGAATTCTCTCGTAGAATGGCAATGTATACTGTGAATAATTCGGAAGGCAGTTATTCGGAAGATAGCGAAGGATACAGTGATAATGAAGAGACGTGGTGTATAAATTGTCTCATACCTTTACATGTAACCAAATGGCCCTTTCAAATGCGCATATACTTTTTAAATAGATCTATTTTGGTTTTGGCCATTTTCAGACTTCGGAACAGCCTTGTTTCATTCGGATATTTAAGAAGAAGTGGAGCAAAATATGCCACTTTCCGGACTCGGAACTGAACGAAACTTGCACCATTCGATTTGCCAGAGTTTTTAATATGAAATAGGATTCTATGCGGGCAAACAATTCAGCGGCGATTGTAGTAACATTGATGCCAACTCAAAAAGACACATTTTTAGGGGTAAATGGGGTAAAATGGACAATTTCCCGGGCTCGGCGCAGGCTGAAAATGGCACCATTCAATTTTTTGGCAAATTTTCCATAAGAAATGATATATTTCAAGCAGCCAATCCAGCGGCGTCTCATCTGTGGGAATTTGGGTCCGTTTTTACCCACTGTGCGTTGGGTCTTTGTTCAACAGTCAACAACTTTTCAATATGGGTGAAACAATATCACAGCATATAGCAACGCTATTGGCAACTGTTGCTATTCCACTGTCAAGTGTTCTATTTCTATTTTCATTCATCATCACACTTCCATTTCCCTCTCGTCAAGTTCACCCTGCGTTTTATGAAATCATGTAAGTGTGTGCGAGTGACATTTGCTTCATTGCTGTAACGCCTCATTGCCTCGACAACCTAAGCAACTGTAGGACTTTTATTCCGATTACTTCAACTTGATAAAGTGCCTGAATGGATTCTATCTGGAGCCGTCAGGCTGGCGGCCGCGGTTCGAATTCCGGTTACACGAATCGTAACCGTTTTTTTGTAAGCCATTGAATTTTCGGGTTCCAGTCTCACACACAACTACTAATACGCTGCAAAACCTCACGCACACATTGAATTTTTCCATGCGAGTTGGTGTGTTGCTTTTTTGCACACGACCAATGTTGCATTTTTTCTCCAAGTTACGATCCATTACGAGAAATGAAACAAAATCATGCGAAATTGTATTACAATCTTGCCTTTTTATTTTGGGTGTACCTTCTTCTTCAGAACTAAAAGGATCTTCTTTTACCCACTCATCATCAACATCATTTTCCACACCGACTGAGTTTGGGTCGATGATATTTGAAGCATCCGAATCAGAATCACTCATATCATCACTACAAATTTTTGATTATTGAAAAAACAGAACTCTGCCAATAACCAAACTACTGACGCCACAAAAGAACAACTAAGATTTCAGTGATATCGCCACACCGCTTAGAAACAAAAACTGTTAGATGCTAGCAACTATGTTGATCCAGAATAACGTTACAAAGCGTTAATAAATTATGATTATACATACTTGGGTTTGTGTTTGTGCGTGTGGAACGTGGAATACATTATGAAATCTTTCGATAGCGCCTTGGAGTTGGCTGTTTTATTTTCGTTGGAGGAGAATAACGTAGGGGCTTCTGGGGTAATATGCACCCCCAGGGCAAAAGACTTTTTCGACCATAAAATGCATTTTGAACAACTTTTTGTATGACCTATCAAGCAACTTAGATTATGTTTTGGTTATTATGAAAATCCATGAATATCTCATGCTGCATTTGTTCAAAAATGACAAAATGACGTCTTACAAATGGCCGTTCCAAGTTCAAAACTTATTGCAAAACTTTTCTAAACGAAATCGCCTTCCTAAACGAAATAAGATTTGTAGGATGTGCAAGCCATGATGATACCGTCATGAATCATGAAGTTTGGGGTGTCTCAAGCCGTATTGGTACCGTTCATAATCTGTCCACTTTCCGGTGAAACCAGTTCACGAGGGCTTCTAGAGTGGCCACAATGGCCGAATATTTCCAGAATGACCACCAAAGGCCTTGTTTTGCAAGATTATGAAGTTGAGGTATCGCAAACCATGCTTTGGTACCGTTTTGATTTTGTTAAAATTCCAGAAAATATGGAGTATCAAAAACTAGGACAAATTTGTGACAAAATGACAGGCAAATGAAAATCCAGATTTTTGCTAAAAGAAGGGTCATGCATGTAGGTGTTAACGAAAAAATCCTAGACCAAACCGTGAGTCGAAACCAGCCACCTCTAGCATGGTATTGCTTTGTAGCCGCGCCTTTACCAACTGAGCCTAGGGATGACCCGTTTAGTTATAACTGCCCTCCTCAATAATGGTAATTAATGGCTTCAGTCCAAGCTAAATTACCATCTAAAGAGTGTAAAGTCACACTCTTGAGTCCCTTAGAATCTCGGAGAGGGCTACGGCAAGGTGATGGATTGTCGTGTTTGTTGTTTAAGATTGCATTGAAGGGTGTGATTTGAAGAGCTGGCACGATCTTCTGTCCAACTATTTGGCTTCGCCGACGACGTTGATATTGTAGCCCGTAACTTGAGATGATGGCGGAAACGTACATCAGACTTAAGGCTGAAACTGGTGGGATTGGGCTTGTGATTAATGTATGATGTGATGATGTATGATATATACTACCACCCATTGTAGCACGGAAACAAAGTTCGACAGCAATGTGCTCTCCTCTCTGTTAGACTTGATCAAGCGTTAACAACCACTGATTATCCTAATCATGCCATTGTATGAAGGGGTTTGTGTGGATCGATAGGCAACATCAATTATACGTATCCACAGGGATATAAATAATTTCCTTCCAACAACAAGATTGAACAATTGGTCAAAAGAGCAAGTTATCTAACATGAGGATGCCCCAATAAGCGGGGAGAAGAGCGCCCTCTATTCACAAACGGTTAGCAATGGGAGTTGGCGTGTCCACTCTCCCTATCCTGAGTACTTCAATCGGGTGGCCTGATGGTCCCTCCCATTCCAATGAAATATTCATATAATAGTGTTTATATTCATGTGAAAGGAAAAAAATGCAATCATTCGTATCTATTATGTATGATCTCCCGCAATGCAAGAAATGTTGTACAGTAGAGCTCTGTGGTTTGGGCTTAAGCACGTTTTCAGTCGTTTTCAGCGATAACAGCATTTCACCAAAAACTTGATTTGAGGTATCCTGAAAAAGTTTGTTAATTCTATTGAAATTTTGCAAAACTAAAATTTATACATTTTAATTTACTGTAGCCATGGCAAATTTTATGAAGCCTGTACTCGAAAAAAATGCATGGAATGGAAAATCCAACTGCGACCATGAGATGGATCGGAAAACAACTGGGAATCACCCATACAACTGTGTCTTGGGTGGTAAAATCATTTAAGGAGTCCCAGACGACCGAGCGGTGGGCTGGAAGTGGAAGAAAATCGACGACAACTGACCCTGTGAAGGCCCGGAAGGTGTTGGATTATGTCAAGTGTAATCCAAACCTTTCGATTCGCGACGCGGCTCTGAAGGCAAAGTGTTCCACCTGGTTTGTTCAGCAAACCATGAAACGAGCTGGCGTTTCTTGTATTCAAGGTCCGCAAGGAAGCTGTATCGATAGTGGTTAACGAAACCGATGTGTGTGGTTTTGGATGACGAAACCTACATCAAGGCAGACGCAAATCAGATACCGGGGCTGGAGTTCTACGTTGCCAAATCACGGTTTGATGTTCCGGAAGACGTATGGAAGAAGAACGTGGAAAATACTTGCTCTGGCAGGCCATATGCCAATGCGGTAAACTGAGTAAACCGTACATCACAACGGGTACCGTCAACAGTGAAATTTACCGCGCTGAGTGCCTCCAGAAGCGTCTGTTGCCCTTCCTGCGGTCCCACGGAGGCAAGACATTATTTTGGCCGGACCTGGCAAAATGCCATTACGCGCGATCGACGTTGGATTGGTACAGAGACAATAACGTTGTTATTGCACCAAGAAAAGCCAAACCCCCCAAATTCACCAGAGATTCATCCGGTGGAAATATTTTGGGCCATAATGAAGGCCATAGTTCGAAGATTGTCCAAGGTGTTTAAGAACGAGCTGGAGTTGAAGAAAGAATGGATGAAAGTGACCAAAAAGGTCGGCTCCACTCATTGTGCACAAAATGTAAGCCAGATTTGATGAGAGCACAAGCCCTCATTACGGCACAGAGGGAAAGGTGCAGGCTTTCAGCGATGGAAAGCAAATTGAATAAAGTAGTTATGCCGAATCATAATCCATATGTTTTCATTAATTCCCTGAAAGTTTCAAGAAAATCCAACATAAAATAAATTTTTGGCGAACACTTTTGTATGGTGCATGTTTTTCGAGTACAGACCTTACTAGCAGATTTCATGACGGTATGGCACACAGATGATTTCAACCAGCGTTGTTCAAAATTGCTGAAACTTGCAGGTGCAACTGAGGACCGAAAAGTGGCTTCGAAAAAAAGTGTGGCAGGATTAAACTCTATCCACCAGTATGTTCGCCTATCTTTTGGAGCATCTGAAGGATCTTCTCGAATCCACCAATCAAGCTTCCTCACTTCAAACCATCTACAGCAAACAGTGAATCCAAGTGGGCCTTCACTAACAACTATATATAAACAGTGAATCCAAGTGGGCCTTCACTAACAACTTTCGATTTTCGTAGCTTTCAACTCTACGGCAAAGTTCACCGACGAGAGTTCCACGGCCTCGATTTCTTATCCAGGGCTTCTCCAGAAAGGACGGACTTCAGATAACTGAAGTGGTCGATGTCAGTAAGACGTTTATTGTCGTGAATGAGGTTGTGCAAACAATCACAAAATGTGATCCTCTCCTCGATGTTCCCACCGTCATAAGGAAGGTGAATTTCAAGATGAGAATTCTATGAGATTCTTTGCTTTCTTTGCGCAGTTGGAGTAAGCTACCCAAAACGAGATGTTAAAATCGTCATCGGTGACTTGAACGCTCATGTTGGACAATGGAAGGACAATACACAGTCTTCATTCCATATCAAACTATAACGGCCGTACATCATATAATTCTAAATTTAAACTAGCTGAATGCTTTACAGGTAAAGGTTACAACCAGGCTCAAAAGAACAACTATGAAAAGCAGATTTAATAACAACACACTAACAGAATTTTAATACCTTTTCCAGACACAAACACACAAACACACACACACTCATTTCTGAAAAAATCATCATCATCAGCCTTGCCTGGCTCAAAACTGCTTCATTTTGCAGCGTGTCGGCCGTAATTGCCAGCACAACAAAACACTATAAATTACACCCCCAGCAATGCAAGCAATACAACCTTATAGATAGCATCGAGGGTAAGCACAAACAATGGAAAATTACACCATCAGCGCCACCGCGAATCAACTCCCGTTTTGAGTAACGATGGGAAAATTGGAGGGAAAATCACCACACTCACTCACTCACTCACTCGCACACATTCAACCTACATACCGATGTTGGATGGCGTTCGGGATGAGGGGCGATCCTTGCCCATAACGGGACGAGGCAGTTGCAATTTATTCGACCTCGGTGGAAAGCACTCCGTAGAGGTATGTTCCCGTTCCGGGATTTCTTTTCCGACAAAAAAAAATATCCACACTTCTTGCGTCTTACCGCCGAAGACTTAGAGCCTGGTGAAGCCATTATTAATATAAACTATAATTTCCCCCCGCCTGGATTAGCGAACAGAAGAAAAGTGAAGTAACATAATTGCAGCCTCGTTGCAGTCGGTTGCCAAAGGCGGGGAAGTGTTTGTGTGAGTCTATATATGTTTTCAGTCCTCCCCAGAAGCATTCGACTTCCCTAGTCGAGCGAAAGTGCTACTACACTTGAGCCACTACAAACGGTGTTTGGTGTGAAGTGAAAGTGGTGCTTTCTTCGGGAAACTGCACAGAATGCAGTTGCTTTAGCAGAGAGTTTCAGTACGTTATTTATCGCATGTCAGAAACGGTTAACGGCTGTACATTTTCCAACTCGTAGGTTTTGCAGGACGGGGCGGGGTGGATAGAGCAAATCTCGATTAACGCAAATGGTTTCAATAATGACAAACTTCTGCCTTCAACATGCCCCTCTCTTTGATGTTTAACCCTAAACATTTCGCCTCGTTGAATTGATTGCATCAAGTGGGCAGAACAGAAAGCAACGTGGCGCAAATGAAGAAAATTCCTCTGCTGCTTCTGGCAGTCAATCAAGCAGGCGGTTTGTTGTTTTTTCCTTTCTCCTGGATAAATGTTTCAACCCAAGGGACCATGCATCTGACGGAGAGGAAAAACCTTCGCGCGCGAGACCGTCGATAAACGGCTCCGAGTGTTGGTGGGGGTTGTACGTGGAAGTCGGTCATCCATTCGGGAAGAGCGAGAAGCTTGCAGCAGAGAGGTGCAAAAAGTTCCACCAGGAAAACGGATCGTTGCTGTGCTGCTTAATGGAGGAAGTTTTCGATTTTTTTTTGTTTGCTCTTCCACGTACCAATCCCTTTGAGGAAGGTATTAGCCAAGCGGATTTTTTTCCCCGTACTCTCGTGGGTCTATTAGGAGCAGATGTTGGTCTAATGTGGTGGAATTTTCCTCCTGCGGGCTTTCTTTTGTTTTCAGTTAGTTGGCCAATTTAGAGCTGTGCTTATTGGCTAGGAGAGGTCATTTGGGGGTAGTTTACAACTTATCGTCAGGAGGTTTGAAGGTACTTCGAAGCGCAGTAATGGCTAGACGAGCACCTAAGGGGCTAGGAGAAAGTAGTTGGAAGATTCAACTTAGTAGTACAAACGTGTTTTCGCCGGACTAGGATAGTCAGTCTTGTTTCAGATATTACTTTTAATTACAAAGAAACAGAAAATTGTTGAAACAGCATACGTTACGTCACTGTCAGGCAAAGGCCTGGGTAGCCTCTGCGGTATTGAGAAACCGTCTCCAAATCACATGGTTCATGCCCGTTTGTCACCAGTCTGGGTTCGTAGGTTACTTCCACTTGATCGATCCTTGCCCCCTCTTCTTCTACTACCAGTTCATTCTGTAAACCATTTATCGGGCTGTTGTCTGAAATCCTTACGACATGCCCAGTTCATCGTTGTCCACCCACCAACATCTTAGCAGATCAATAAACTAATTTCACGTACTCACCTTTACAGTGTAGATTTCGACATCCTGCGTAAACGTTGTAATCCATAATCGAACCCACATAGTGTAGGAAACGGCTTCAGCTCTCCAGAAACCTATTCCAAGCCCGGGATAAACGAAAACTTAGAGACTGTATTCGACGAAATTTGGACACACGCAATTGTTCGTAAATTTTTAGCGTGTGGATAAAAATTATTGAAATTTTAACTGAATGTATTTCATTGTGTTATGTCAATTGTGTAATAAGTTTCGTGAAAATCGGTCGAGTGATTTCAGTGATGGCTTCGAATGAAGAAATAGTGCGCCAACAAATTTTGGGCACTCACTTCGAAAACCTAAACGCTTCTCATCGATGGATCGGAAAACAGCTCTGAATCGCACATTCAACCGTATCTCATGTGTCCCAAGTGGAAAAATAGTAGTGGCAAAAAACGTGGCACATCAAATCCGGAGAAGGCCAGGATGGTATTGAGCCAATTTAAGCGTTATCCCAACATTTCGATCAGGGAACTTGCGGAAAAGGCGAAAGTTGCAGATAGTTTTGTGCAGAAAACAATGAAATGTTCTGAATTACATGTGTACAAGGTCCAGAAGGCATCCAACCGGAGCGATAAACAGAACTCGGTGGCCAAAACTCGTGCAATAAAACTGTACAGGGAGTGGCTGACAAAACCGTTCTGCATTGTGATGGACGATGAGACCTACATTAAAGCTGACACCAAACAAATGCCAGGACAGGAACACTACGTTTCCACCTCTAAGTTGGCCGTTCCGGAGAGTGTGCGGAAGACGAAACTATCGAAATTCTCCAAAAATCCTTGTCTGGCAAGCGATCTGCGGATGTGCAAAATGAGTCAGCCCTTCATCACCTCTGGGACCGTCAACGGACAAATCTACAAGGACGAATGCCTTCAAAACGACTTCTGCCCTTCTTGAGATCTCACGATGGCCCGACACTGTTTTGGCCGGATTTGGCATCTTGCCACTATGCCCGGCCCGTCTTGAGACTGGTACAAAGATAATAATGTAGTTTTAGTACCAAAAGACGTCAACCTTCCAAACACTCCGGAACTTCACCCAATTGAAACATTTTTGGCAATCATGAAGGCAAAGCTCGTTAAAACTCCAAAACTGATAGAAAATGAACTTGAACTAAAGAAAGTGTGGTTAAAAGTAAGTAAGCAAGTCGGTCCTATCATTGCCCAAAATTTGATGAAAGGGGTCAAGGCACAGGTGCGAGGCATTTGGGTTGGGAGAAGAGATTCAATAAACCAATGATGTTAAAACTTAACCATTTAGTAGTACTTTATTTCCAGAAAGTTTGAAAAGAATCGGGCTCAAGGAAAATTTTTGGTGACCTATTTTGTGTGTCCAAATTTCATCGAATACAGTCTTTATTTTTGTACCCAAAACATGATTTTCACGGCTCAGCCTTTGAGGTTTTCATGCTTTAGATACTTTTAGGTCGGAAATAAACAACAATTGAACAGCCTGGTCATCGGTAGCCCTTGAAATTTCTTCCAGAGATATCCGTATTGTAGAACAAATCAAATTTCATATCAAAGGTATTAGTTCGACGGCTCAACCTTCGTGATTTTTCATACTCATTATGATTTTATCACTGAAATGGATCACTAACCACCCTAGTCCTCTAGGGTCACTAGTCAATTTTGAACACCAAAACCTCAATCTGCTCAATAGCTCAATCTTCGTAATTATTGAGTTAAAAATTACCGGAATCACGTGAAATTTGTCGCGTGATTTTGTTTTTGACGGTTTGACATTTGATTTCAACTAACACCGTGTATAAAGGTACCTAATTAGTCATGTAAATAATTCTCTTTTTGGGTAGCAATGTCCAATTTAAGGAAAGAAATCAAGGATCACGCAAGTAATCATAAGTAATAATCAACTAATCATGATTATTCATGAGTAATCACAGATAATCAGGAGTAACCATGAGTAAAGGGTGTCCACAGTTAAATTGGATCACTTTCAATAAGCTGTAACATTTCGCCCTTTGGGTTGATTTCAACGAAATTTTGGGTGAAATGACTTCATCATGTATTGTTTACACTGCACGAGTTTCATTGTGAAATGTGTCGTAGTTTCGAAAATGGAGTCGAAGAAACAGCAAGTCCGTGAGGAAATTTGGCACGAGCACCTCGACAACCCGCATCTTTCGCACCGAGCCATCGGAAAGAAGTTGAAAATTCACCAGTCTACAGTGTCTCGTGTCATTAAACGTTTCGGGGAATCGGATCGGAAGGTGAGTGGTAGAAAAAGTGTTCCGTACTATGCGAGGAGTCACAAGCGAATGGTTGCTGCCTTTTAACGCAAACCCAACTGTTCCGTTCAGGATGTCGCCAAAAAGCTGCACTTGACCAAAAGTTCCGTGCAGAAAGCCAAGAAACGAGCCGGGCTCCGTTCATTCAAAGTTCAGAAAGCCCCAAACCGCAATAAAAAACAGAATATGACAGCTAAAACACGCGTAAGCTGTACACACAAATGTTGACGAAACCACTTTTTTTTCCTTTATTATCGAGCCCTGGGCTGGTTCATCTCCCATCGTAGCCACTCGAATACCGTTTGGGTATTTGTGTAACCTGTCCAGGGGTGCGATTCGAACTCGTGACTTTGGCGTGAGAGGTATGGATGTTAACCACTACGCCGGGGTCGCCCCAACAAAACCACACTGCTGCATCATGGGCGATGAAACACACGTAAGAGCGGACTTTAAACAAATTTCCGGCCACCAGTATGTGACTGCGAAAGACAAGCTCGATGTTCCAGAGTCTCTCAGGAAACAGCAAGTGTCAAAGTTCCCCAAAATTCAAGATTTGGCAGAGGATTTGTTCGTGTGGTAAACGGAGCAAGCCTTTTGTGACAATTTCAACTGTAAATAGTCAAGTATATATGAATGAATGCCTGAAAGAGCGACTGCTTCCGTTTCTCAAAACACACATCGTTCCTACAATTTTTTGGCCGGACCTAGCCTCTTGTCACTACTCCAAGGATGTTCTGGAGTGGTACAAAATGAATAGTGTCAATTTCGTGCCGACATCTTAGTCCCCCAAACCCTCCAGAGTTGCGGCCAATTGTAAAATATTGGGCTATAACGAAGCACGAACTTTGTAAGCATCCTAAAGTTTTCACAACAGAACAGGAAAAGTTAACGTAATGATTGAAAACGGAAAAAATGTCGGTACGAGAGTTGTACAAAATCTAATGCGTGGTATTAGGAAGAAAGTTCGGGCATTTGGATTTGGTAAAGAAATACAGTGAAATAAAAATACCTAAGCCAAGATTATACATTGTATTTTATTTCCTGAATATCTCATGACAATCGGTTGAGAGACTTGTTTTTGAGGACAAGCTTAAAGTGATGCAATTTAACTGTGGACACCCTTTAATCATCAGTAATAACGATATTTTTTTGTAATCACTGAGTAATCAAATACTCACGCAAGTCATTATAAGTAATCATGAGTAATCATAATTAATCATCAGTTATCACAATAATTTTTGTAGTCACTGAGTAATGAGAGTAACTTTGAGGGAAGTGACAATTCAACAATGCTGTTGGATACCCCTTAATATATAGTGTCTGGAGCTTGGTCTGAAGTACTTACTATATAGTGCATCGGATGCGCTGTATAGCGCATTACTTCCGATATTAAAGATTGGACTCGGAAAAAATGTGACACTTTATTTTGGGTGTGATTAATGAAATTTTGGGCAATACTAGTTCAGAGTGTTATGTTTATGTGTGCAAAACTTTATCGTAATCTGTCAAGTAGTTTTCAAGATGCATTCGAAACCAGAAGAGCTACGCCAGCAAATTTTGGACGCGGTGATCGATAATCCTGGTCAGTCGCACAGATGGATCGGCAAAAGGCTTGGAATCCACCATTCCACCGTGTTCCGCGTTGGGAAGATGTTCCAGGAGACGAAGACCATCGAGCAGCGCGCTGGAAGCGGCCGAAAACCGAAAACGGAATACCCAGAGAAGGCGCGGAAGATAAGGCAGTACTTTAAGAATAATCCGAACCTTTCCACCCGAGACGTAGCCAAAAAGGTCAATTCGTCGAAGTGGTTCGTCCAGCAGACCATGCAGCGAGCTGGACTACGTGTTTTTAAGGTCAGGAAGGCGCCAAACCGGACTGACAAGCAAAACACGGTGGCCAAATTGCGTGCGCGGAAGCTGTACCGTGAGTGGCTGATCAAGCCAGGCTGTCTCGTCATGGACGACGAGACATATATCAAGGTGAACACCAAACAAATCCCCGGCCTCGAGTTTTTTGTCGGTACGTCTCGCATGGACGTTTCGAAAAAGTTCCGGAAGAGAAAGATCGACAAATTCGCGAAGAAATTCCTGTCCGCAGGCGATCTGCGAACACGGACGGTACAGCAAGCCGTTCGTTACAACCGGCACCATAAACGAGAGGAATGCTTGCCGAAGCGCTTGCTGCCCTTCCTCCGCTCTCATCGTGGTCCCAAGCTGTTCTTTTATTAATTTATTGTCGTCAATCATAAGTAGACCATATAATACATATTAAATATAATATAATATTATTCAATTCGGTTCTAATCGGATCTCGCTTCGTGCCATTACGCCAAGCCTGTAATGGATTGGTACTAAGCGAAGGGCGTTAATGTGGTCCCGAAGGAGGTGAACCCGCCAAATACACCAGAACTTCGTCCGATCGAAAAAATTTGGGCGATAATGAAGAAGAAGTTGAAGAAAAGCGGAAAAACATTCAAAACCGATGAAGCTTTGAAGAAAAACTTGGAAAAATTGTGTAAGAAAGATGGACAAAGCCTCGCCCAAGATCTCATGAGCAGTGTTAAGAGAAAGGTACGAGCATTCAGCTTGGGAGAAAAAATTCAACAAATAAAATATGCCAGAACAAAGCCAATATATAGTTTTTCAATCCCTGAAAATTTGAGAAGTATCCGATTTTAAATGAATTTTTGGTGATCATTTTTGAGTGTCTCATTTTTTCTGAGTCCATCTATATAATAAAAATGAGTTGGGGTTTCCTTTGTCACGATTTAACTCGTGAGCGGAAGAATCGATCGGCGTGAAATTTTGCATGCAGAGATTTTTGGGGCCGGAGAATAATCCTATGATAGTTTGAGACCCCTCCCTTTACTGGAAAGGGGGGCTCCCATACAAATGAAACTCAAATTTCTACTCAACTCGATAACTAATCAAGCAAAAGAAACCAAGTTTAGCATGTGTGAGTTTTTGAAGGCAAAGCAGGTTTTTAAGGTAGCTTGAGAACCCTCCCCGTCATAAAAGGGGGACGGTTTCCATACAAATAAAACACAATATTCTGCATAACTCGGGAACTAATCAAGCAAACGGAACGAAATTTAGCATGTGGTGATTTTTTAAGACAAAAAATGTTTCTATGTTGGTTTGAGACACCTTCCCATCCTAAAGGGGGGGAGGGGAGACTCCGATACAAATGAAATACACTATTCTGCATGACTCGAGAACTAATCAAGCAAATGGAACCAAATTTAGAATATGGTGGTTTTTGAAGACAAAAATTTTTTCTATGTTGATTTGAGACCCCTCCCCTTTCTGAAAGGGGGGGAACCTATTCAAATGAAACGCAAATCCTTGCATAACTCGAGAACTAATAAGAGAAATGGAACCAAATTTCGCATGTGGAAGTTTTTGAAGGAGGGAAGTGTTTCTATGGTGATTTGAGACTCTTCCGTCATATGAGGAGGAAGGGGGGAGAGGGTGCTTTCAAACAAATGGAATCCAAATTTCTGCATAACTCGAGAAATAATCAAGCAAATGGAACCAAATTTGGAATGGACGAGTTTTTTAAGGCATGAAATGTTTTTATTGTGGTTCAAAGCCCCTCCTCCCTCTAAAAAGGGGGGCTCATACAAATGAAACAAATTTCAACCAAACATGAGAACTATACCTACTGCTTTGCAAGTTTGTATTTAGTGGATCAAGCAAATGGAACCAAAATTTGTATGGGTGAGTTTTTGAATGCAAGAAACGTTTTTGTCGTAATTTAAGACGTCTCCTCACTCTGAAAAGGGGGGCTACCATACATACTGAAACACAAATTTAAATCAAACATGAGAACTATCCCTACCGCTATGCAAATTTGTATGCAGGGGTTTTGGGTCCGGGAAAGGTTCTTATTATAGTTCGACACCCCTCCTGCCTTTAGAGAAGGGGGCTCCCATGCAAATGAAAAACTATTTTCTGCATAACTCAAGAACTAATCAAACAAATGGAACCAAATATGGCATGTGGAGGTTTTGTAGGCAAGAAATGTTTCTACGGTGGTTTGAGACCCCAAGCAAAAAGAAACCAAATTTAGCAAAAAGGCTAAAAAAGGTTTCTACGATGGTTTCAGATTCCTCTTTGCCTTGAACGGGGGCTCCTATACAAATGAAATGCAATATTCTGTTTAACTCGGAGAACTAATCAAGCAAATTGAACCAAATCTGGCATGTGGAGGTTTTTGTAGATGAATACTGTTTCAATGAAACACAAATTTTTGCATAACTCGAGAACTAATCCAGCAAATGGAACCAAATTTGGCATATGGAGGTTTTTGAAGGAGAGAAATGTTTTTATGGTCATTGAGACTCTTCCGCCTTCTGAAGGGGGAGGGGGGGGGGGGTTTGCTCTCAAACAAATGAAACACAAATTTCTGCATAACTCGAGAACTAATAAAGCAATTGGAATCAAATTTGGCATGTGGAATTTTTTGAAGGAGATACATATTCCTATAGTGGTTCAAGACCACTCTGCCCTCTTGATGAGGGGGGTCTCATAGAAATGAAACCGCAAATTTCTGCATAACTCGAGAATTAATAAAGCAAATGGAAACAAATTTGGCATGTGGATTTTTTTGAAAATCAGACATATTTCTATGGTGGTTTGATACCCCTTTGCCTTCTGAAGGGGGGGGGTCTCTCATACAAATGAAACGCAATTTTCTGCATAACTCGAGAAGTATTCAAGTAAATGAAACCACATTTGGCATGTGGGGGTTATTGGAAACAGGATTTTTATTTATATTAAAATGGATTTCTTTCTGGCTGTCTGTCTGACCGGTCGGAGTGAAAATATGTATGCAGGTACTTTTGGGGCTGGGGAAGGTTCTTATGATTGTTTGAGACCGCTTCCCCCGTCCGGCTCGCATACAAATGAAACACAAATTTCTGCATAGCTTGAGAACTAATCAAGCAAATCAATCAAAAATGGTATGCGGGGTTTTTTCAATGCAAGAAATGTTTCTATGGTGAATTCAAACACAAATTTCAACCAATCCTGAGAATTATCCAGGTAACTAAGCCACAAACTGTGTATTGTCTGGGTAAGAAGAATGTTCTGATAGAAGTTTGAACTCCTCATTACTCAAAAAAAAAAACTCATTAACAAAAGCGTCAGTTCTATGTAATGTTCATTCATTTAGTTGAAGGCGTAGCAACGCTCGCACCGGGATAAGCTAGTTTTTTATACAAAACTTATAGAACAAGTGCAAAATCGAAAGTCTTTTATTTCAGTTTCAACTGTTTACTGGATTGATTATCATTGATCATTTATGTTTTCTTATGATTACTTATGATTACTTATGATGTGTTATGATTGCTTATGAATACTTAATATTACTTATGATTAATCCTGATTATTTTGATAACCTCCGATTATAGGGTTGCTTTGCGGAAATAAAAGTATTATCTGATTACTTGTCACTTCAAAATTTGTTGGAAACCCCTTGGAATATAATACCTTGTACTTTATTTACGTTGGAAACTGACGTTTCTATTTGTCAATCTTGACAATTCAAGATGTGTTCAAAAATTACGATACATGAAATAAAAGGACCGAGGTTCGATCACAAATTACGTTTGCGTTTTCTGAAGAACACACGAGTATGAGATCGTTTATCATTGATAGAGTTTGATTGAGTCTACTGCATCCACACGCTCGTGTTATTCGCAAACATCCTAACTCTTCTCTTTTGACCTGGGTTAAAGATAAATAGATGAATAAATAGAATAACATTGATGCGAGTTCGAAAATGAAAAAAAAAAAAAACTTGCAGGAGATGAAAAGTATGCAATTCATTCTTTGAAAGAATAAATCTGTGTATGGCGAAACAACTACAGTGGGGACCCGATTTCATCAGCCCCCTGATTCAAAACTATTTTTTTTTATGTTTACGTCAATAATAACGTGTATTAGTTAGAAAATAAGTTCTGGAATATGAACGATCATAAATCACTTGCGAGAGGGGAGGGGAATGTAAAAACTCTCATTCTTAATGACATTAAAGCTGCCAGTTCAAATGTTCAAATGGTAAATATTTGATCTATATTTTCTCGTTTCATAGTTTTTGACGATTCTTATTCCACACATTTTGTAGCTATTAATTAAAACCTCCACCTCCTTTTCTTGTCACGCTCATGTACAAAATCCCAGTGGTCCTAATTGTTGCACCCCCAGACAACCACAAGTCATATAACAATGTTAAAATAGTATCGCATATTTCGATATGTTTAGTCAAAATCGCAATTAATTGTGGCCTTAATCGTTTTATGTTTAAGTTAAATATGATACGATGTGTAATTTATTTATCGTACTGCGTCACAAACTAAATCGAATATACATCGCTAACCCTTTGAAATAGAATTTGTAATTATAAATTCAATCGCATGCGAAATCAAACCAACTCGTTTAAGAAAACAATAGAATTTGCACGTATATGACCTCCACATATGCACGTATACCATATTTTTTGCATTCTATACGATTTGTTTACTTACATATATGTTTGTATATCATAAAAACAACTTTCAATATACGTGCATTTTGGTTGTCTGGGCCTCCCGTCTCCCTAATAAAACCACGTGATACTTAGATGGCCCATAATTTTAAAAGATGGCAACGAAATGTGATTCTTTTGAATGCATGGCGCAAACACAGCCAATCAAGCTCATTTTTGCGAACTTGTTCAAAACGACACACCCATAAAATAAACCGTTATAACGGTACTGTGCTCCGAACATAAAACGAAGTTGTGAGTTCGTTTCGCAAATCAAACCATTGTTCGTCTCATCGCTGTGTTAGGTGCTCAAATGAATACACCATCGCAGAGGTCACACGTAGGTTTGTGTTTTTGATAGTGAAGCGTGATTAGTTATTTTGGCGTAAAGCTAAACTATCAGCTGAGTTCTACCGAAGGTTTGTAATTGCTAAATATACAATAGATTCTAGTTAGTCTTAATTCGCAAAATTCAATAGATTCAAATTATGACACCGAAACTAGCAAACTTCGAGAGGAAGAAGCGTAGCTCTCTTAATCTTAAGGATAAAGTAAAAATTCTTCGAAACCTTGATGACAAGGGAACAACTAAGGCAGACATCGCTGTAAAGTTTGACATACATCCCACAACTGTACGCAAAATACAAAATAATGCGGAATCTATTCTTCGAGCTACCTCCAACAAGAATTGCCGCCCGACCAAAAGCTTCAAGTATGTTTCGACAGGTGCGTATAAAAAATTGGAAAACACTTTGTTCCTGTGGTTCCTCAATCAAAGCCGTGTCAACAAAACTGTATCAACGACAGCATTGATAATGAGAGCCAAATTTTTCGCTGAATGTTGTGGTGTGCCTGATTCCTTCAAATTCTCACGGCACTGGGCCCATAATTTCAAATTAAGATACGGAATCCGGAAACTCAAGATTTGCGGAGAAGTGCTTTCAAGTGATTCGGATAGCATTGTAGGTTTCCTCGAGCAGTTTCATGAAGAAATACAGCGCCGTGAATTAACTGCTCAAATGATCTACAATGCAGATGAGTCCGGCCTGTTTTTTTTTTTAAATGCTTCCATCTGAAACACTCGTTGGCCCAAGTGAGGGAAATGCACATGTAAGGTAAATAAAGAGAGAATCACCTTCATGCCCTGCTGCAATGTCACAGGAGACCATAAGGTACGCATGGTGATTATTGGAAAATCTCGCAACCCCAGAGCTTTCAAAAATGTTTAGCTACCACCCATCATACATTGAGCTCCAAAATTGGTTCTTCAATGAGTTTGTGCCAGCCTAGCGTAAGTTTGCTGCTGAGCAAGGCATTCCTCCAAAAGCTATATTGCTATTGGACCATTGAAACTGAAAGGGAGAAGAACCAAAAAATCATCACGTAATTTTTGGATGACCCCAGCTATCGTAATTTTGGAACGTTCCCACAAATTCTATTGTCAAGCAATACTAATTGCTATTAAAAGTACTAAGTGTTCATACAGGCTGATAAAATCGGGTGCAAAAAGCTGATAAAATCGAGGGTAGACAAAATCGGGGGTAGATAAAATCGGGGACTGATAAAATCGGGTCACCACTGTATAAAGATTTTCCGTTTTACACACTTCTTTCACTTATGTGTCAATTTTTGGGAAAAAAAGTAAATTAAACTGCTACATATTACATATAAATTAAAGAAATCATGTAAGCCTAATTGTTTAAAATTGCATGTCAATATCAAAAAGTGTGATCTGTAAGGCATACGTTCAGAAATTAACGCAATTCGTTTGGGGTTATGATTTTTAGGAGTACCACAAAAGGTGAAAATTATATGGTTTTATTTCCCGTTTCTCTCAGTCCTGGTGCACGAAAAATGAAAATCATCTTCTTGATTCTTGATTTTAAGTTTGCTGAACGTTTAAATTCATCATTCAAAGCTTAACAGTTCCTCGAATAACTCTCTGGAAAGATTCTACAACCAGAGGATTTCAACTCAGCAGGGAATTGGGTTCTCGAAGGGTAACCTTCCAACAAAACTGCACCACTGTACCTTCCCGATTGATCGATTGACTGCGCAGTCCGCTGCATGACGCATCCCTGGAAATACTCAACCACATCGAAAATGCTGCAACTCCTCCAACCATTCCGGAAGCCATCACGCTACCACGCTCAGCATTAGGAGTGTGTAAAATCATTAGAAACAAAATGAAAAATGATTCACCGGAACAAAGCGAACGATTCTTCTTTTCTCGCAACAGCTCCGAAGTACCGAGCTGGGACCGAGATGGGTTTTGTTCATACAATTGGTACATTTCCTCGACCGACCGACCGACCAACCGACCTACCGAGGATGTGTTGAACTTTGTTAGCCTCAACCCCAACAAGCGTCGCAAATGGCAGAGGAGGGGCGTTGAAAGTTTTTCCGTGGCAACTCAAGCTCAAGATTAATGTATATTTTAAAAGAAACAGCAACTCTGAAAAGCTGCACGAGATTATGAAAACTTTTGCTTTTTTTTTTCACTCCTCCTCGCCGTTCTCAGATGGTAGTTTTTGCCTTTCCACGGGAACTTTTCACCGCCCGAGGAGTGAAAGATTATCTCGACTGACAGCGTGCTACTTTCCTCCTGGCAGGAGATATTCCCGCCTCGCCCCATAGCAAGCACATGCAGCACCACCACCAGCAGCAGTATTGTTATCGAATGGAAATCTTGTAGTCTTTGGGAAAATGAAAACTTTGGGTACCAGCTCCCGCAGAACCACATGCCATCATCGAGAGAATGCGTTCTTCCGAGAGGAATTTTGATTTGTTCTGACGGCTCAAAAATTAATCTTCAAACCACTGCTGTCCTCTAGCCGCCTTCGGTGTGGCCAACCTCCGGTAATTCATAAGGCTGGAATGAAATTTCTGAATGTGCAATCTCTTCCCGTGATGGGCGGGGGAGGTGTGCCATGCACTGAACCACAGCCGAAGCCAAAAGAAGACATACGGTTTTCCCAATGGTTTGGCGGGGCGGAGGAGGCAGAAGCTAGGTTGAACAAAAATTGAAATGTACTTCACACTTGGGGCACTCTCAATTTCCCTTGGCATCTCTACTCCGCAAAAGTGGGTTCCCATTTGAGTGTGTGTGTGTGTGTTCTCACTCGCTGCAGTCGTTTATTCATGCATCGAAAAACATTGCATGATCCCTCTGCACACTGCACATTCAATCTCGACACTGGTGGAATTGAGAAACTGAATTTCCGTTGTACATGTCAAAATTCTTAGGAGAAAACCTACACGATTTTCCCGGAGTGCTTACATCAGCCTGTCAGAGTGAATGTAGAATGTTGGTGGATTCGTTTTTTCCCTTCTGTTTTCTTGCAGGCAGCTTCGCACAGGGAATGCACTGTTTTATTGTTTTCGAGCGCTGCAACCCTCGTTGCAGGGAGCGAACTGGTGCACGAAAAGCGATCTCTTTCCGGTGCATTCGTGACTATGATTTAAAAGCGCTAACAATTTTCCGGGAAGTGGTTGATAATCCACCACCAGCACCGGCGGCGGCGGCAGCAAGTGGAAGCAAATGACTGACTGCTATTGCTAGCTTTGGCGGTGGAAAGTGTTTGGGTCATGCTAGACTCTTCTACCCTTCTTATTTTTTTTGCTCCTTTTTCTAACCCTTTCCCCATCGGTGGAGGGTTGAAGCTGAGTGGGAAAATTTTAAAGTGGTATCCTACTTCAAAGTCTCGTTAGTGCCACTCGCCTCCTCTACTGGGTGGCCTTCCGAGTGTATTTAAACTGTCATCGTGGCTGGAAAGGCCAACTAGTTTGTATGTGTATGTGCGGGTCGTGACACGCTGTGAAGTATGGCTTAATTACCTCGATTCGCACTTAACGGTTCGGCGACTGCGATGATGACGGTTTCGGAGAAGAATAGGAACAGCAGCGCGGAGCTGATGTTTCGAATAAGGAGGAACTTGCATGTGTAGTTCGGAAGAAATGTGCTCTCATCACGGAAATTGAGATTTTCCGGATCGTGTCGTTCGTTTGACGGTTGGTTCATGGCCAAGGTTGCAGTTGCATAGCTTAATTTAACCCGAATGAACTGATCAATGGAATGGAAGGGCGTGTTATGGCGTTTTGTGAGAATCAATCATCATTTAAAGGAATGTGTTTTGAGAGAACCGTTAAAGAGCGATAAGTCTGTTTCAGAAAAGAGTCCAACAGGAATCAACATAAAGGGCGATACGGTCAAAATTTGGTCAATATCAACTTGACGTATTTCTTTCAATTTTGCATTTAAAAAACCTGAACACCCCTCATTTTGAGGGTGTGTGTGTGTAGAATGTTGCTCCTATTTTGATTTTGGAATTCACTCTTCAGTTGTCAAAATGCCGTCCAAGCAAGAAGAGCAGCGTATCAAAATTTTGCTCGCGCATCGCGAAAATCCGAGCTACTCGCACGCAAAGTTGGCAAAATCGCTAAAAGTTGCCAAATCAACCGTTACAAATGTAATTAAAGTGTTTGGGGAACGTTTGTCGACAGCCAGGAAGTCTGGATCGGGGGAAATCGAAAACCGGAAGCCGCTGAGACGACAAAGAGAGTTGCCGGTAGTTTCAAGCGAAACCCTAACCTATCTCTCCGAGATGCCGCAAATAAGCTGGGTGTATCGTCTACAACCGTGCATCGAGGCAAAAAACGAGCCGGACTATCGACTTACAAGAAGAGTGGTGACTCCAAATCGCGATGATAAAAAAATACGACGGCCAAAGCGCGATCCCGGAGGCTGTACACGACGATGCTGACGAGATTTGACTGCGTGGTAATGGACGACGAAACCTACGTCAAAGCCGACTACAAGCAGCTTCCGGGACAGGAGTTTTATACGGCAAAAGGAAGGGAAAGGTAGCAGATATTTTCAAGCACACAGAAACTGTCAAAGTTCGCAAAGAAATATCTGGTTTGGCAAACCATCTGTACCTGTGGCTTGAAAAGCAGCATTTTCATAGCTTCCGGGACTGTCAACCAAGAAATTTACGTGAAAGAGTGTTTGAATAAACGTCTGCTGCCTTTCCTGAAGAAACCACGGTTGTTCCGTACTGCTTTGGCCGGATTTGGCATCTTGCCATTACGGTAAAAAGGCCATGGAGTGGTACGCCGCCAACAACGTGCAGGTGGTTCCCAAGGACAAGACCCTCCCAACACGCCAGAGCTCCGCCCAATTGAGAAATACTGGGCTATTGTCAAGCGGAACCTAAAGAAGACCAAAAAAACTACTAAGGACGAGCAGCAGTTCAAGGCAAACTGGCTTTCTGCGGCGAAGAAGGTGGACAAGGTGGCTGTACAAAATCTGATGGCAGGGGTCAAGCGTAAGGCCCGGCAATTCGGATTTGTTAAAGCGGAAGCCTAACTGAATATTTTTCCTGAATTTTATACTAATTGAACTTGAAAAAGAAATTTAATTTGATATTTTAAATAAACGATTTCACCGATTTACACGCGTTTTCTCTTGGCCAAATTTTGACCGTATCACCCTTTATAGTCACATGACATTATCAGATTAGTTCCAAATTGCGCCGCAAATATGGCGCCGCAATCTGAATTGCCAAATCGTGCTCTAGGAAGGTGCTGTCTTTAGAAAACATGTTAATTGTATATAATAAAGGCATTCAAAATAATCACGTTACTAATATGACAATGTCAAAAGAAGATGAATGATATACTGAGAAATTTTGCCACGGACGGTAACTCTCTAGCACTTCATTTGAAAAAGATAATATGCATCGCCATCTCTACAGTATACATAATGTGGAACTAATATAACAAAGTCAAACGACGAAAAACAACATACTAAGAAAGTTAGCCTAAGACGGCATTTCTCTAGCGCCTCATTTAGAAAAACTAGACTGTACCGCCATCTCTGCGGCATGATGTGGAACTAATATGATAATGTCAAAAGACGACGAATGACACAATGAGAAATTTTGCCGAAGACGAAAACGCTCAATAACTACTCTGGACTATTTTGCTTACACATTGAATTAACAGACTCCCGGAGGCCAATGTTACTGGAATCATGTTTTTGAATATGAAATATTATTTTTATTTACTTGACTGTTTTACGTCATTTTTTGAAATAACGCGGTTTATTTACGCGGAAGGTGAAGGTGAAGCGAGTGTACTTCCACGGACGACATCCCAGAATGCTAGTGCTGTTGCAGAGGTCAACGGACAGGCCGGAGGAAGTGTGCGTGCTGTTGGGAACTCAGTCATCGAGAGATTACGAGGACGCCAATACGGTTAGCGGGGCCACCTTTGATTTGATGATCAAAAGATGACAACTAATACTGCCATTCTCTCCAACAGCTTTAAGATAGAGTCATACTTCATACGCTGACTTGGACGCCTCGGCGAACCCGTGAATCTCTAACGTAACGTAGCCATGAGAAATCACACACCTCGGAATCTTCATCTTGTTCAAGAAAGACAGGGAATTACAAAACTTCATCCACTGGGCAAGTAAGTCATCCAGGAGATTGTCATCCCACTCCAACTTTCGCACCCACACGGTCTGCATCAATAGTTTGGCCAAAACAACTACAGGCGAGACTAAGCCGAGCGGATCAAATAACCTCGAAATCTGCGACAGGACTAATCGCTTGGTGACACGTCGCAATGAATTCTCGTTGGTTGATGGGACAGCAAAACGGAATTGGTCGTTACAAGTATCCCAAATTAAGCCCAACGTTCGAACGGTGTTTTCAGAATCGTCAATTTTCATCAGTTTCTCTTTTTTCTCTTCAGGTAAGACGGCCAACACTGTTTGGGAATTGGAACACCACTTTCTGATGTCAAATCTTCCTCTTGAAAGCATTTGCTTCAAATCATCTCTCAAATGAACGGCTTGAGCATCAATGTCTGCTCCGTTGAGCACGTCGTCGATGTAACAGTGCTCGCGAACCACAACGGCAGCATCGGGAAAGTTAGCTTGTTCATCTTTGGTCAACTGGACCAGCGACCTTGTAGCCAAAAATGGTTCTGAAGCTGTACCGTAGGTAACGGTTTTGGGCTCCAGAACACGGATCGGATCGGAAAGTTGTTTCCTCCAAAAGATACATTGGTAAATAGAGTCACGGTCGTCAACCAACACTTGACTATACATTTTAGTGACGTCAGCTGTGAAGGCATAACGGTAAAATCGGAACAGCAAAAGGATAATAACCACATCGTTTTGAATGGTTGGACCGACACAAAGAACGTCATACAATGATGGGCCGGTGGATCGAGCAGTTGCATCGAATACCACACGAAGCTTCGTACTGGAACTAGTTAACTTCATGACCGCATGATGCGGTAGGTAATACCGATTCATTTTAACTGGATCTGCTGCTACGTTGACTTCACGACAGTGGCCGAGTGCCTCGTACTCGGCAATGAAGTCCTCGTATTGTTGCTTCAAATCTGGATGACGCTGTAGACGCCACTCAAGCAGGAAAAATCTCTTCAGCGCTAAAGCTCGGTTGTTGCCAAGTTCAGCGACGGACTCACGGAACGGTAGCCGAACGACGAAACGTCCTGTCCCGTCTCGGCGGTGGGTATTTACGAAATGGTATTCGATCTGCTGTTCCTCACTCGTGAATGACGATGTCTCAGCGACTTCTTCAATCGCCCAGAACTTCTGGATCAATTCGGATGGGGATTCTTCGGTAGCGACATTGGAAAATACTACATTTTGTTGTGGAACATCAGCTGACCCAGCGACGACCCACTACAAGACGGTTTCTTGGAGCAGAGGCAAGTCATCGGACACTTTAATTTGACCCGATGTCAGGAATGAAAAGCAAAATTCATTCCCGATGAGGAGATCTACTTGATTGGGTGAATAGAACTCATGATCAGCCAACGCCACGTTAGCTGGTATCTTCCACTTGTTGATTTCAATTTTGCTTGTAGGAATGCTTCCTCTCACCTGACGCATAACAAGGCACGGGATGTCAACTTGTACTCACCGTAGTTTGAAACGACAGTTGCAACTATACCTTGGTTGGCACTCTTTCTTCCTGTCACACCAACTACCACGGTGTTGGTTGGCCACGGCCGTTCTCCAAGTTTGCCTACCATGTTGCTGGAAATGAGGCACACTTGTGATTCGCAATCCAATAGTGCACAGCACGGATGAAAACAACCATTGGTGTCGATCAGATTTACCACGGCCGTCAGCAGTAGAACTTTTTTAGATTGAGAATGACACTTTCGGGTACTGGAAACATGGCTAACCAATGCGCTTGGCACTGGTACTTCACTGGCGGGTTGCACTGGTGCTTTCGCTACCAGAGCTGCAGGTACGTCGGGAGCTGATGGCACAACACCAGGGCCATCTTGATGCAGCAAGGAATGAGAAAAACACTTAGACCACGTTTTTTCGAATGAGCACATATTGCTTCGATGTCCCTTCCGAAGGCAATTGAAACAAAGCCGGTCTTCTTTCACTTTTGCAATTTGCTGGGAAACCGTCATGTTGTGGAAAGCCGAACACTTGAGATTAGGATGCTGTCCACTGCACATGTCACATTTAATGGTGGACGTTGACGTAATAGCATTGGACAGTTTCTGGTTGAATGTCTTCTGAAGGGTTGTTGTAGACTTTCCCGGCACCGAAGGAGGGTTAGCCGTCTCGCACCTCTCGAGAACAAGACACCGATTCTTCAAGCACTCGATCGTATCATCATAGGTCGGAAGTTCTCCGTGGTCCAATGTAGATTCCCAAAGCTCCCGTGTCTCCTTATACAATGCAGCGGAGAGGACGTTCACGACGAACAGCTCGGACACTCCTGTCCCAGGAATCGAAGGTTCTCGACATGACGGCAGCACTCATCCAGAAGTTGACGATGTTCCTTCGAAGATTTCTTGGTCATGCGTTTGAGACTGATTAAACCACGGATGTGCAAGTCAACTATCAGGCGTTTATTCTCATATCGCTCCTCTAGAATCATCTATGCCTGAGCGTAGTTGTTGTCCTGAATGATCCCGCTGCGGCACCCACCAACGACTTCTCTAAATAGTACAATTTGACTGCATCACAATCTGGCGACTGACCAATGAGATCCAGAAACATGGCCTTGAAACGTGGTCAATGTTCGTACTTCCCATCGAACGTGGGTAGTGGGGCCTTTAATGATTGATGCTGCATGACGACCTGGGGATGTTGACCGGCTTCCGATGGTGCAACGGGAACGGCTTGGTTGGGAGGTAACGTATCCTTCAGTGTTTCAATCGCCAGACAAGTTTCGTTGTATAGCACTTCGAACTCTTCGTACTTGTTCTCCTGGGCGTCCCTCTGGTTGGCAGAACATGAACTTATGAGCGCATCATGGGCCTCGTTGAATTCACGGTAGTGAATCTCAAGATTTCATGTATACACTCGGAGTTGCGGTAGGGTTACTGCAGCGGCACCATCTTCCAGGGATGCCGTCACACTGTTCTTTATTCGGGTTATTTTAACATGTCCTCGCTTGTGCACTAGTAATTTCACTTCTTCTTCGACCAGTTTTAGTTCTTGATTGTTTTTCACAGGTGTATGTAACATCCTCCACACGGAACAGGAAACGGATAAACGACGGGATCGCTATCCGAAAACCGCGAATACTGGGTTTCTTTGCTCGGAGATGGTAGATTCTCGGTCGACCAAATGTTGCTCCTCTAGGCGGCTGCCAAGGCCAACATCAACTTTTCCGGGGTGGACGGTTGATCGGCGGACTGTATTTCCGATTCGGATTTTCAGTAGGAAGGAAAAACACTAACTAACTTTTACTTGAACTACACATTTATTCTTAGCGATTTAACTTTATATCTCGAGTAATTTTTCATACAGACGTATCTGATTTTGTAAACAAAGAGGGGAAGTAAAATTCAAACGTAAATTTTTCAAAACTCTCAGCACACTCACGAAAAATAGCGTCACCATCATATTAAGGAAACGTTATTCCTTGTGTTGGTGGCTCTAGTTTGCACGAAAGAGCTAAGCTTTTCAAGAATTCAATGTTTGAATCTTACTTCCCCTCTTTGTTTACAAAATCAGATACGTCTGTTTGAAAAAGTACTCGAGATATGTCTTTGTCCTTCAAAGGCTCAAAAACTAATGAAATAAAAAGAACGACTTCTCTAAGTTGGCATTGCTGCGGTATTGGTACTACTGGGCATTGGTACTGGGCACAGCACTATTGCAATCGCAGTAATCGTTGACACGCTGAAAATATTTCACTATAAAAGCTGACGTTTCGGGGTACGAATGGAACACCATGCGAAAGACGAAATTTTCAAGTCATCAGCAAAATATAACCCAGGGCCTTCCATACAAATATTTACGTTGTACAAGGGGCCCAAGATGACTTCCTTGTGGAATACCAGATATGGTAAGGAATACACCAGATGTGCAGTCATCAATCTTGACGCTTAGATGTCGTTCTAATAACGTCTCATTATCTTGCGTCAGTCTACAGTGAGCAGAGCTCGAAAAAAATTACAGCCGTTGTGAACGATGAGTAAAAAAAATATTCAGTAGGTACAATTTTCGCTCCCTTCATTTCGTTCTATCAGTCACGCAATATATTCGTGTTTACTATTTTGCTATGCTCAGTCATTCCGTTGTCCTTGTGTTCCACACAACTCATTCACACCACAGCAAAGGACACGGCTATTCAAGCCTCAAGAGATTTTGGTTGCTTGACTGAATGTTCTGGTAACCAGTCATTCATTTTCGCGTTCGTGAGTGATTTTTTCTGCCACAGGATTGCAAGTATTCCCGAACATGGCTGAAGGCAAAGGAAGCCAAAAGGCTAAATGGCCGAAATCTTCCCCAGAGTTTGCGGGGCATTTGTTCGAGAAAAAGGCATTTGCAGGATCGATTCGAGAAGTTATGGTTTTTTTCACTTCATTGATTCTCCAAATGAATGACTGTTCTTTCGTCTTCACGGTAGAACGTTGAAATTGAATGAGTTGTTTGCACTTACGTACATTCACTGCTTTCCGGAACGAATGAATGATCAAAGTAAAGCAACACAAAACAAGTTGACTCATCTTGCACAAGAGATTCATGAAGGCAAATTTGTGTTTACTTCATGTTCGCTAAGAACAGTGCGTGATGACTAATATTTTAACTCAGTCAGGGTGCAATTTGAGAATTGAATATGATATTTTTAAGCTCTGACAGTGAGTTTGCTAACCCTATTTTTGCAAGCTACCAGACAGAAATCCTAATGTGTATTGCTTACTGTTCATTTCCTGTCGTAAGGCCGTTTTGAGGGAAAGAGATTCTCTATCCTTTCCGTGGATTTCATGTAAAGTTCGATTTAAAGTAAATCTGGACGCACGGTAAAATACACCACCGATTCCCTGGTTACTACACGAAAGAGTTTTGACGAAACATTATCGCTGTATTTTAACCCAAGTAACAAATTCAATTTTAAGGTACACTTGAAGAAGTTTTCAAGTCTCATTTGATAAAACCACGCATAAAACTAGATATTCTACATAACATCGATAAAACAGCCATAAAACCCTCTTAAGTTCCAAAAGGCCCATACTACAAGAGGTTCTCAAGATTATTTCCCAAGGTTCGCTTAAAACTTGATAGTTTTATCGGTACATACTTGTAATGACACATTCTTAAAACTATGATAAAACTACCACAAGTGTTGATAGTTTTATGATTTTCCTCTTTAAGAACACTTCCAGTCCGTCACAAATATGCTTCGAAGATTCCATTTTTCGATTCGTTCTGCTGAATGGGGATTTTTTTGTTGTTTATTATTGAGTGGAAGCTACTATATTTCTCTTCCAAAGTGAATACGTATGTAAATTAATTGTAAAATTGAACATAAATGCATCTGTTTTTTGCCTGCAATTGATGAATTTTTCATACGACATTCAGTATATTGGTGTTTTATAACATAAAAGTTCGAAAATTTTAATGCGCCTCCGAATTATTGCTAGACATTGACTTATTTAAAAAATAAAAAAAAAAAAGATTGAAAATTCAACTAATGTCACCTAATAGTTGAATTTTCAACTATTTTTTAAATTGATAAATTGTTAGATCTTGAATAAATTGTGTCTACAATCCATTTTATGTTTCAAAATGTATTTTAAACAGCATTGTTTGTTCGTACCATTGGAAAAATCAGAGTTTTGTTGCATGCTTATGAAAATGGCTACCGTTCCGAGAGAATCCAAAATAGCCACGCTCGCCATTTTTCCAATGGTTTTATCTAAAACTACCATAAAACGCAAATAAAACCTATATTTCTTGCATAAGACTAACAAGATTTTTCGAGGAGCGCGATAAGTTCATCTTATTTGTTCTACTCTTAAAAAAGATGACTAACGCTTGAATTAAACTTGTTTGAATTGCTCAAGTTAAACAAGTCTTTCGTAAGATAGCCATAAAATCAGTGCGAAAAAGGCACTTCATAAACAAAGAAAATGTGACCGTGCAAATCAAAAGTGTCTGTGCATAATTTTCGTTCTTAGTCATAATAACAGCGGTTTACAACGCATAACGCATAGACCCTTCTTACAAGTTAATCTCAGTAGGCTGCGAATCCAATGGAATCTAGGAATGGTAAAAAAAAAATTGTCGTTGGTGGCTGAGATGAAGGAGTATTCAATAGATTGGATAGGTTTTTATTGAGTTTACGCTTGAACGATCCACTATTTTATATTTTCTTTCACCTATCTGCGTCCATTGTCCAGTTTAATTATTTTTCACATAATGTTCTTTCTCAAGAGTATGTGCTCTTATTTGAAACCAAATGGTTCTAAGAGCGTTTTATAGCAGCATTTTCAAGATACATTTATCTTAAAGAAGAATTTCATAAAACTTTCTTAAAACTTTTATCAGGTTTTATGAAAGTTGCGAATCGATGTCTTGAGAGGGGACTCAAGTATCTTTTAAAATTAATTATAAGGTGAATTACACTTATAAATGATGTAGTTTTATGGAGGTTTCTTCAAGTGTTCTTTAATCACTTTTAAGAACTGTTAATCAATTAAAACCACCTTAACTTGGAAAATAACCTGATAAAACCAGATGATCTCCATAATGCTTTGATAAAACTACCATAAAACATGAATAAAACCAATTTGCATTTGAATTGTTACTTGGGAATGGATGACGAAACATATGTCAAAATGGGCTATAAACAAATCTTCGGACGAAAATTTTACTTGGCAACTGGTCGTGGGGATATTTTTTCCTGGTATAAATTTGATATTGCTGACAAGTTTGCTCGGAAACAAATGATTATGCAAGGAATCGGCAGTTGTGGCCTTAAAACCAAGCTTTTTATCACACCTCAGTGATGTCGAAGGTTCACATTAGAGAATGTCTGAAAAAGCGGATTTTGCCCTTCATTCGGCAACACAAGACCAACGTTATGTTTTGGCCGGATCCAGCCAGCTGTCACTACTCTAAGGAGGTACTAGAATGGTATGCTGCAAACAATGTTAATTTCGTTGCCAAAGAGATTTATCCTACGAATTGCCCTGAGTTCAGACCGATCGAAACATATTGGGCAATTGTCAAGCGAAAACTTCGAGGATGCGGTAAAGAAGTGTCAAATTCACAACAAAAGCGTTTAAAGTGGAATAAGTTAACCAGCACAGTGTCACCAGCGACTCTGTAGATCATGATGGCATCGATCACAAGTAAAGTGTGACAGTTCGTTGAAAACGGTAAAATGTTATAACTTGTTCTATCGTTTGTAAACTATATAAATACATTTTTCTTTGTCGTTATCAACCGTGTATGTTGTTTAATTCTTGAGTTATGATCACTTGAATGCGTCCAAATTTACTTTGAATCGGGCTTTACACCGTGTCCAATTTATTCTCATACAAAAAAGAACTCTATTTATTTCAAATCGATAATCCTGATTTTATTGATAACTTTACCCATTATATTGCAATATAATACTGATCAACTACTGCATATGTTTTGGAATAACACCGCCCTTAACATTCTTGGCCAGCTCCAGACGTTTTTCGAAACCGTCACAGGCGGCACTCACGACTTCCATCGGCATTTCGTCTCAAATTCGTACACATTTAGATTTTTTTACAGAAATCTGTAAAACTTTACCGAATTCTCAACAGCTGAACGTTCGGTAATCCGATATAACGGATTTCGGTGAAATTTTACAGATATCTGTAAAAAAAATCACGAATTTCAGTAAAATTTTACCGAAATCCGTAAAATCGGATTACCGAACGTTCAGCTGTTGAGAATTCGGTAAAATTTTACAGATTTCTGTAAAATAATCTGAGTGTGTATGATTACGGCTTTAAAATGGTTCATATTAGACGTCCTGTGGTCATTTACCTTCGCCAGCATGTATGACCATACGAAATAATCCAAAGGATTCCGATCTGGTGAACTGGGAGGCCATTCATTCTTGTCCAAAAAGTCAGTCAAAGTTTCTAGGCACCAGCCCTGAACGAGATTTGCAGTATGCGATGGCGCTCCGTCCTGCTGAAACACACAGTGATCATCTTCAAACAACTCTTGTACATATGGCATGACAACTTTATCCAAAACTCCCGTTTTATAATATACGGCCTTCACTTTAACGCCCTTTTCGATGAAAACCAGTGGTTATTTGCCTCACTTGTAAATTCCTCCCCCAAACCATCACTGACGCAGCACTTTGGAACCGTGGAATATTCCTATTACTCTCTGAAACAGTTCTCGAAGAGAGAGTCCTCAATCTGTCATTCCAGGTCTGGACATTGTGGGATTGTTGCAAGACGAATAACTTTTCGTCGGAAAAGATAAATTCTTCTCCACCGTGCCGCGACAAAAGCAGACTTGCTCTTCCGAGTCGTTTCTGGTTGGAAGGTTCCGAAACTCCGTAAGCCATACGTTTCTTGAAAGTTTGGAATCCGAGGTCATTTTGCAGTATATTGTGCATTGACGATCTCGAAACATTCAGATCTGCGGCCATTTCACGTACAGAGCGCTGTGATTTTCGTCTAATCCGTTCCCTGATCACTTTAACAACTCGTGCAGTCTGCACCGTACAAGTACGACTGGATTTCTTCCGGTCATCCAACGAGCAGGTGTCACGGTACCTTCGGATGGTTCGGTACACAAAATTCCGCTTTAATCCGAGGTTTTTCAAATCGGGCGCTCACCTTTCAAAAACTTTTTTATCACCACAGCACAAAACTCCTTCATCGCTGGTAAAAGATAAACACCGGATGAAAACAATCGGACATAACCTAAAAGCGTTTGTATAAACATAGTGCAAAACTACACCAACACATACGTGAAGCTTGTTGAGTAGTTGCACGACACCACTGCAAGGAAAAAGTGTATGAGAATATATTGGACATGGTGTAAGTGGTTCTGCTTACGGGTCCACACTTCCGTTTTTTTTTTTGAGAAACTGTATGCCATGGCAAGTCCTACTCTGGTGGTGGCTTCCTATCACATCATATCAGATGTGTACGTCTCATTTGACTGATTCTTATGTGGTAAAGGCCGTTTTCATGTGTTGGTCTCTGGGTACTGAAAGTCAGATGACTTTTTGGTAGTGTGTAGCATATGTTCGATTTGACAGTATTAGAGAACAGGTACATTGACTATGTTCTTGAATTGCCCACGGGCTGGATTCAGTTCAGATGCGTGATTCTCATTTGGTTTCCAAAATTATGAATTTGCAATCCTTCTTCTGTGTAACACAAATCATTGATCAATTCCGTTCTTTTCAGCACTCCGAGAGAATCAATTTGGCTTCCAATTACCGAAAGCCAACCATTCCATCCTGGTGGGCAAATCCTTTCCATTACTCAAATATAAGATAATGATCTTGATGGCAGTTACTTTAACTGACTGTGCACTCGTTGTCCGAAATTCCTTTCGAAATAAACATGCCCTTTTCCCAATCCCCAGAGAAAGGTCCGTAGCAGCTATCATGGCGTGTGGCCCTTTGGCAAAACCTCAGGAAATTTAACGCATGGTCAACTGAGCTGTCTGCAACGCTCCTGACCACACGGTGATGATCCTCTCTGGTTCAATCCTCTTCGGCGTCGCCGTTGCCAGGAGCAAGAAAGCGAGAGGCCGGCTGACCAACTCCGGGAGGAATCCAACTCTGTAACCCAACTGCTGAGGGGTGTGTGTATTCGTACATGTGTCCTGGATTTCAGGTTTCCAACGATGCGTGAAACAAGAATTCAAACCGACTTTTGCCTTAATGAATTTTCGGTCCCAGCAAGTTCCGGTAGTCGGCTAACATGCATGTATGTGACACAAATATGCTCCTCACATCGTTTTGGGGTTCCGCACGAATGCTTCCGACGGTTCTGGCTCGGTCAGTTTTCTACCTTGCTGCCGGCTCCGAACCGGATAGTCGACTCACAGCATCGAATGGTCTTCTTCGAGCGACACAAGTATCGACCGTTGTCGTCGTCGTCGTCGTCGTCGTCGTTGTGGTTTTACGGAGGGGGAGTTGACTCGAAGTGATGTGCAATTCAATGATCATAGTTAGTGTCCCGGGTCTACGACGACAGTCTGTGGGGATGAGTGATGGCACTGACAAATGGATAATTGGCTTGGATTTGCTACATCAATTCTAGGGGATGATAAATGACAACAACATGGAAGCGTATGAATTGCAATTGACCGAAACGCAAATGCTAAGTGTCCCATCTTACTTGATGGACTCGATTTAGATTCTCATTAAGGCACTGCACGAAAAAATGGCAATTATTCTTTTAAATTGCCAGTTTCAATCAGTGTGTCTTCATTACAAAGCACCCCCAAAGTAAACGCAGTTTGACAAAGCAAAATGGTAAAAAATTAACACAACTTCTTTTTCGGTCCCCTACACATAACTTGGCGACGTCCCCCAATGCCAATGCACAGTCAAAAGGGAATGAATATTTAATCACTTTTTCTCCTCTTTTCTCCCCGACCAAGGGGAAAAAAAACTGACCGAGGGTGGAAAACGGCGATTTAACGAAATCGTATTATGCTCCCGGTCACTGTTTTCCCAGATTCAATCCACCCATTATTCTGTTGGTTTTTTTTTGTCTGAAGTGGACACCGAGCAACGTTGGCAACTCGTCGCTTACCATCCAAGAAAAAAAAATGGATAATGATGTCCATGATTAATATTTAAGAAATCTGTTCTACTGTAAAATTTAATCTACTGTTTCATTTGCATTTTGTCCTTTCCCCAAAAAAAAAAAGAAAGAAGAAAATCTCGGAGGGTAAATCAAACGTCGCCAGTGACAGGAGGAAGAAAAATGAAAACATTTCGGTCCCGGTAAATGACTGGCAAACGGGCGAACAAGCAACCATCCAAAGATGTAATGATGGAAGCGGAATTGTTTCTTTTGCTTAACTTTTCCACCCTCGCCCTGGAAGCTCGGAAATGGGGATCCCGCGGGGAAGGGAAAGGAGGTCGGGAAAAACCATCTAATCGCATCCATCGCGTTTCACGATAAGCTGTTGAGCCGACTCGGATTTCGGACACCACTCGAGAGGGGAATCGGGAAACAAGCAGAAAGGAAGGATTATGCTTTTGTTTATAAATCATTTTTCTGGATCTTCATTTTTGGGTAGTTGCTGTGTGTTTCTTTTTTTCGTTGTTTATCCGGGAAGATGATTATCTTCTTCTTTTTTTTTGTCGAAAATGTTGATGTAATACGCCAATGCTGATTTACTGGCAAGGAAGGTTTGGCTTAGGGGGAGGGGATGAAGCGAAAAGGATTATTGCTGCCGATCCTTAGTTGGAAAGTGATCCCTTTTTGATAGTCTGAAATGGCCAGTCAAATGGTTCAATGGGCATTGAATGGGGGAAAGGAGTTGAAGAGCTGTTGAAGTGGCAATTTCCTGGACGTGAAGAATGTTGAAAATATTTGATAACCTGTGAAGCTTTGAGGAGTAGGCGTTTTTTCGTACGGAAGGAAATGAATATTGATTTTTCATTGAACTATTTTTTGCCACTGCGCGATGTTATTGTGGTTTCTTTCTTTCTTCATAAGATTTTTTTTAACAACGTGACTAGTAACTGTATGCACAAGAATTTGCGAAGTTGTCTGACTCTTGGCTGTTGTGATTGAGAGTGAGTTCTATTGATAATAGATTAGGGAAAATTTAATAAGCATCTCACGTGTTCACTTAAAAAGAAACTTATATTCAAATCAGTACCAAAACCTGGCTTGCCACAATCAAGCTTCCTGATTTTGCAAAAATTTGCCTTCGGAAGACATTTTGAGGGTGTCTGAACATATTGGCCACTGCGGCATGCGAGCTCTTCCGGAAAAGTGGTCATATCCAAATCTTTTCCAAAACCTGGCTTGCGACCCATCAAACTGTATGATTTTGCAAATAGGTTTGTAGAGGACATTCTGAGGATTCCTGACCATACTGAACACTTAAGGAGGCCTTGCGGAATTATAATTCCTCCAGAAATTCGTTATCCTTACCGAAGCCTGGCTTGCGGCACATCAAACTTCATGATTTTGCAAAACTTAGTCTTTAGAGGACATTTTTAGGGTGTCTGACCATATTGGCTACTTGGAGTGGCCCTACGGGATCCGAGCTCTTCCGGATAAGTGTCCAAATTGAAATCGTTGCCAAAACCTGGCTTGTGACATATCAAATTTAATGATTTTGCAAAAGTTTGTCTTGTGATCAATATGGATCAGATCCTTTTCCACTCAGGCTGAATCCGGATCAACGATGCTCGTTTTATCAGATTTCGAGTCATTTAAAATTTTACACAAAAATAATTCACACTATCGAACAATACAAAAACAAAAACGAAAATCCCGTTTCAACCGCAAAACCATAACATTTGTTATGACATAAGCTCTTCTAACTATGGTTCTCTCGGCTAGTGGTCCATGCCCCAACTAAACAACTACTTTTAACAAAAGTCGAGCTGTCGAGCTGAAAAAGACACGCACATTTTATTGCACCAAAGCGTAACGAAATTCATAAAAAGAGTACAAAGAGGACGGACATATTACAAAACTGAGGCAAGGTTTACTTTTTTCAATCGATCCTATGTGCATAAGCAATACGATAAAGTTTCCTGGAAAACGATTATGGTAGGAAATTCAAAGAATGTCCTCCGAAGACAAAATTTTGCAAAATCATGAAGTTTGATACGTCGCAAGCCAGGTTTTGGAATTTTTTTTGAATATGACCTCTTTGCCGGAAAAACTCGCATGCCGCAGTGGCCAATATGTTCAGACACCCTGAAAATGTCTTCCGAAGGCAAATTTTTGCAAAATCAGGAAACTTGATTGTGGCAAGCCAGGTTTTGGTACTGATTTGAATATGGCCACTTTTCCGGAAGATCTCGAATCCTGCAAGAGATTCTTAAGAGGCCAATATGGTCCAACACTCTCAGAATGTCCTCTGAAGAACAAGTTTTGCAAAATCATGAAGTTTGATGAGTCGCAAGCCAGGTTTTGGAACTGTTTTTAATATGGCCACTTTTCCGGAGGAATTTGGATCCCGCAGGGCCTCCCAGAGTGACCAGTATGAGCAGAAATTCTCAATGCGTCTTCTGATGACCTAGTTTTGCAAAATCCTGAAGTTTGATACGTCGCAAGCCAGGCGACTATTTGAATATGGCCACTTTTCCGGAGGAACTCGGATCCTGCAGCGCCTCTTTTAGTGGCCAGTATGGTCAGAAATCTTCAAAATGTCTTCTGATGACCTAGTTTTGCAATATCCAGAAGTTTGATGTGTCGCAAGCCAGGTTTAAGAAAAGATTTGAATATGGCCACTTTCCCGGAGGAATTCAGATTCCACAGGGCTTCCCTAAGTGGCCAGTATGGTCCAACAATCTCAAAAAGTTCTCTGAAGTACAAGTTTTGCAAAATCATGCAGTTTGATTTGTCGCAAGCCAGGTTTTGGAAAAGATTTGAATATGGCCACTTTTCCGGATAAATTCGGATCCCACAGGGCCTTCCCAAGTGACCAGTATGACCAGAAATTCTCAAAACGTCTTCTGATGACCTAGTTTTGCAAAATCCTGAAGTTTGATGTGTCGCAAGCCAGGTTTTGGCAGCGATTTGAATATGGCCACTTTTCCGGAGGAGCTTGGATCCTGCAGGGCCTCTTTTAGTGGCCAGTATGGTCAGAAATCTTCAAAATGTCTTCTGATGACTTAGTTTTGCAAAATCATGTAGTTTGATATGCCACATGCCATGTTTCGCTACTAAAAATGTTTTGTCCACCATCCCTGGACAGGTACTTACCCCAGTACTCCCACCTTGGAATCCGAAACAACGGAAATTTTCGGAATAACCAGTGCAGATCTATAAACAAGTGATCTATTGCAAAAAAACCGCAATAAAATCCGATGTCTAAAGATGGAGTATCATCAATTTTAAATTTTAAATTTTCTGTCTCAGAGGAGTTGGGGACGTACGTGTTGAAAGAAACTTCTAGGGAAATTCCAATGAGGTTGTACGCAAAGGTGACTTAGGACTACGTAGCAATTTGTTATGAATGTTATAATCATTTGTTTCAATATTTCATTACGGGCACCATATGTAAAATTTATATTTGGCATCCCAAGTAACAATTTTAGTTTTATTCCAGCCGTATAGCACTCCTCCCGGCTTTGTTGATTTAATGTCGGAATGTGTACAAAGCGGCCCACTCTATCCAAGTAACATTGCCAAAACCATCCGGCTTCATAAAGTTTTATTAACGCCGCTGGAAATCAATTTGGTTTGATTACGGTATTAAGATGTGCCAATAGGTTTCAACTGTTAGTCAGGTTCATGAGAACCTACACTCTTCTTTACAGCGATCTTAAAACCTTGTCTTCTGGGGTTTCTTTTACTCCTATCAAAGGTTTTATTTTGACTTTATGAACTCGTAAAATGCTGTTTTGAAATGCCGTTTTAGGACTCATCCAAATTATCTTATTATGGTCAGTTCAAAAAGCATTTTTAAACCATTTTGCCTCTAGTAAATGCATTAAATGGGCAATTAGCTCTGAGGAAAGCCACCAAATGACGAAAGAGTTTTATAGTAGCAATTGCGAAGATAAATTGGCTTTTTGCCAAAACAGTGGTTTTTTCCAATCGCCATATTGAAATATATGAAAAAACTGAAATGTGGGAAAATAAATACACCAAATTTTATATGTAATTCTAATGAACTGCAGATCTGAGACCAATTTCGGCATTCTTTTAGATAACCTTATTTAATTCCATAAATTTTCTTGAAATTCATGATGTTGAAGGAGATGTTCGCTCATCACCATGAGGCACCAAGAGTGAACAACAATGTTTTTGGCTAGAATTGAAAGATATGAAGAGAAAGTTTTTGATAGTTCCGCTAGTGTGCGGCAGGCTCGGAAACATAGCAGATGTTTTAGGAAAATTGAGCGAAAAGGGCATGTGTACAGTGGTACTCGAACCAACGACATTTTTGCCTAACATCCCACTGCGGGGTAGGTTAAAGCACGGACTAAGTCCGCCACTTCAACAGGAAAAATCTCGATGATCTTGTAAAGGTTTCATTATTTGTTTTCACAACCGTCTATAGAGTGGGCCGCTTTGTACACATTTCGGCTTTAAAAATGCATAGAGGAGGTGTTGGTGGACGAAACAGTTTGAATGCAGTTTTATCAACAAAACCGGGAGGAGTGCTATTCGGCTGAAATAAAACTGAAATTGTTACTTCGGTATAGACGGTTGTGAAAACAAATTATTAAAACCTTTACAAGACTATAGAGATTATCAATATGTTCTAGTGAACCTTCATAAAACCTATTGGCTGCCGTTATAACCAGCATAGGGCCAAATGGCCACAGCTGTCAAACTTTACTGTGATATCGTGGTAGGTTTTTGTTGTTCTGCTTTGAGCGATTCTCTGCTCTTCTGATTCATGAAATCTAAGAAAAATGTTCTAGTAATACGGGAAAATTTGTTTGATAGCAAAATATCCAAAACAAATTGAGTTTTATGTAGCATTTCGTGCTCCAAATCATATGCGCATTTAATGTTATGGTGAATATTGGCACAATAATACCTGTAAATTAATGCGCCTTGGAAACTATGCGAGTTGACAACAACAAGAACAAGACTGAAACAAACAAACCCGATAAATTAATCGTGAATTATCTGAAAATTGATGGAATTCAATCAGGTTATCTAAAAGAATGCCGAAATTGGTCTCCGATCTACAGTTCATTCTCATTACATTTAATATTCGTTGCATTTATTTTTCACATTTCAATGGTTTCTTATATTTAAATATGGCGATTGAAAAAGATACTCTGCCAAGAGCCAATTTATTTCGCAATAGAGTCAATTTGGTGACTTCGCTCAATGCCAATTTTCCGTTTAATGCATTTACTGAAGGCCAAAATGGTTTCAAAATGCTTTTTCAACTGACCATAATAAGATAATATGAATAAGTCCTAAAACGGCATTTCAAAACAGCATTTCACGAGTCAAAATAAAACCTTTGATAGGAGTAAAACGAATTTTATAAGACAAAGTCATTGTAAAGCTGTATAGTTTCTCATAATCCTGACTAAAATATAAAGCCTATTAGCATTTCTTGGTGCCATAATAAAACCAAATTGATTTCCAGTAGCGCACAGTGGGATGAAATAAAAAAAAGTGGGATATTGATATTTGCCGCGATACTATAAGGTGTGGCCCATTCTTTTTTCAAACAATTTTTCTACATTTTTTAAGTACTTTATTTTTGTGTTGACAAATTTGATTTAAGGGGTGTATACACCTAGTTATAAAATTTACCTTTTTTATTGTTGGTTCAGATCGATGATCATGTATTCTACAATGTTAGATCAGATCATTTCATGAAACTTTGTCAAAAACAAAAACTTTCTATCTTTTAACTGAACGAAGTTGTACGGTGAAAAAGGAATTACAAATGTAATACCCCCTTTAAGATAGTTTGAATGAATTTTCTCATTTTTTTAATATTCCGGGACAAGAAAGTAAGGTTAGCATTAGTTAGCTAAAGCTAAGCATCGAATGGTCTTAAGTTTTCAAAAACTTTTAAGAAGTCTTCGATACCGCTCAGAGGATTTACAATAAATGCGTTTTAAGATTTAAATATACAACATAGTTTTAAGGAACTCCAGTACTTTAAAAAAAATTAAATAACGTGTGCATTAAAAAAATGGATGTATTTCAAATGGCGATGCGAAAAAAACTTCTAATTATCATTCAATGAAACAAAGTTTCCTTAAATCCTACGGTTATTCAGTTTTCTTCTTACTGCTTACCGAAACAAGCAATTGGTGAAGGTGTACCCCTTATATCGTTCATTACTGCTTTAGTTAAAATGTGTCTTTATTTGTCAATTGTTTTAATGATTACATTTAATTTTTACAAGTTAATTTTTTAGCCAGAGAGGCTCTTCATCTTTGTTCTTTGTTTTAATTGATTTGTGGTGTGCTTTGCTAATTTAATATTCTAATTTACAGTTCATCCTTTTCGGGGATTGGGTGGTTTGAATTATAAAATTTGATAACCTATCTAACTACAATTACTACAATTTGAAAAACCTAGGGAAGGGGTACCAGGTCCCGAATGACTTGGTGGTCTGATAGATGGCAACGTGTCCTGTACCTATTGATAGTCTCACTAAAACGACCTTCGAGTGTTTTAATCTCGGCCATCTCAGTATTTCTCGTCCGCGGAGGTGTGTTCAGGATTATCCTGAGAAACTTGATTTGAACCCGCTGTAGTTTCAGGTGGTGTGTTTTTGCGCAGTTCTCCCAGATCGGCATGCCGTACTCGATAACCGGGAGTATGATCTGTTTATAGATAGCAAGCTTGTTCTTCAGGGACAATGTAGACTTTCTGTGTAGCAATGGGTACAGTAGCTTCAACAGAACGTTACATTTTGTGACAGTCTTGTCAACCTGTTCCCTGAAGTTCAGCTTGCTATCTCGAGTCACGCCAAGATAGATGGCTGAATTGGTCCATTCCACCGTTGTGCCGTTTAGACGAATTTTAACATTCTCAGCCGGAACAAGTCTGGGCGATTTCGAGTGTGGGAAGAGGATGACCTGGGTCTTCGCTGCATTGATGCAGATCTTCCAGTCTGTGAGATACTTCAACAGAACATTCAGGCTTCGCTGCAGTTTCGATGCGATCGCTCTCACTACCCTACCATTGTGGACGACTGCGGTATCATCGGCAAACAGCGACAGAGATCCGTTTTCAGGGAGTGGGGGTATGTCCGAGGTGAACAGGTTAAACAGAAGTGGACCTAGTATGCTTCCCTGCAGAACACCGGCAGAAACCTCCTGCGCATCACAAAACTGCACCATGCAGCGAAACACTGAATGTCCTGTTTGATAGGTAGTTTTTTACCATCTTCACCAGAAAGGCTGGAAGATGGAACCGATGCAGCTTGTACACCAGGCCATCATGCCAGACGTTGTCAAACGCCTTTTCCACGTCAAGAAGGGCCATGGCAGATGTTTTCGCAACAGACTTGTTTCGCCTGAGCATGTTAGTGACTCGATTCAGTTGATGTACTGTTGATCGACAGCGTCGAAAGCCAAACTGTACATCGAGCAGGATGTTGAGTTCGTCGGTAAGCAAGGAGCCGACGGTATATTACTTTCTCAAAATGTTTTGATACTCCCGAGAGAAGGCTGATGGGTCGATAGCTCTTGGAACATGAAGGATCTTTCCCAGGTTTCCGGATGGGTATAACTTTAGCTGACTTCCAGCACAAGGAAAATAGCTAGGACTAAGGAATTGATAAAAAAATAAATGCTAGATGTTCATAGAATTGGGAACTCAAGTGCTTGTGATCCAAATTCAGAATTTTGTCGAAACCTGGGGCCTTCATGTTCTTCGATGTTTTGATATAAGTCGACAGTTCGTCAGCTGTGATTTCTAATTCCTTCAAAAAATCATTGGGATATAGATGGATGTTATTCGCATGCTCGTTAATGGCAGCTTCTTGAGGACTGACGATGTTCTGTCCAAGATTTTGTGCGCTGACAAAATGTCGACTTATCTCAGCAGCCTTCTCAGCGGGAGTAATGAAACGATCCTTAGAGTCATTGTTGTCTAAATGGATCAACGGTGGAATAAGCCTAGGCTTGGTTTTTAAAATTTTGGTTAATTTCCAGAACGGCTTTGCTCAATCTGGGAGGGCGCGGATTTTGTTGGCAAAATTATTGTTTCTGAGATCCACCATTCTGGCCTTAATGATTTTGTTCAAACGATTGCACTCTGATTTTAAGGCAGGCAGATCAGTACGTTGATACTGGCTGCGAGTGGTGTTTCGAAGACGGATCAAGTTTTTAGTGAGACTATCAATGGATAAGGAGTTGCTCACCTGTGTTACTTCTGGAATGTGGTGCTCCCGGGCCTGGGAGATCGCCTGCTCGATCGACTGTAGCTGCCGATCGATGTCGTTGGTTGATTCGGGGCGTCTATCGTAATCGAAGGTGTTTTCGACCTGATGACGGAACTGGACCCAGTTGGCGCGATGGTGGTTACCGAATGCCGGTTGACGCAGGACCCAACTTCAGCCACCACCGGATAGTGGTCTGAGCTGAGTTCGGCTGGTCGATGTTGTTCCCCGTGTTAGTGAGGAAGATGTCTATAGTTGCGTGGACCCCGGATCTGCTCAACTGGATGGGAGTATCCGGGCCCAGGATGGTGTAGTGGCCCTCTTCCTGGTCGTCATTCTTGTTCCGTCGTGCGTTTCCCCAGGTCTCATGTTTTGCATACAGGTCACCGGCGATAATGAACTGCCCTTGCCTTCGAGTGAACTTGATGATGTCGTTTCGTAAGATCGTATCTGTCCCGTTGTTTATGCTTGCTTGTTTGGGACAATAGGCCGCGATGATAGTGATAGGGCTGACGGTGGATTCGACCTTAACTCCGATGGCTTCGATGAATTGGAGCTGCAAACTCGGAAGCATCTGGCAGTTGATGTTGGTACGCAGGGCGATGGCGACACCCCCTCCAGCGGAACTGGTTCGATCAAGTCTGATCAGACGGAAATCTGGGAGAAACACGTTGTCCTCAGGGTTGAGGTGCGTTTCAGTGATGATTGCGATGTCAATGGCTCGTTTGTTGAGGAAAAAAAAACGTCAATCCTAATGCTAATATTCTATCGTCGTTTTTTACGAATTCTTTATTTTATAGGCTCAATCGATCAACTCAGAGAAGTTCTGTCAGTTGACAGAGATGATTTATACACGTTTCTACCATGAGGTAGTTCGTTATTTCTGGTGTCTTCCCTTAATTTTAACAGCCACAAATACCATTTTTCCAGACCATCGTTTAATTGTTTTTTTTTTTAATTTAGTTTGCTAATATTTACGCTTACTGCTATATTTAGTATCCATGGATTGGTCTTTTTTTACAATAATCACATGTTATTTTGTAGAAACCTTAGAAGTCAGGTTGGTTGGGGTGTACCATCCACTCTACTACAGGAGATTTGACCGTAGTAGAAGTTTGTCGTATTTTTAACGAGATTTACCTGTACTGTCTTTGAAAAGTTTTCAATGAAATCGGTCCGCATCTCACTCCAGTGAATTCTCTGCAACCATATTTTTGTTGTACATTTCGTTGCACTGCGGATTATTTAAAAAATGAAATCAAATAAAACTTTATAATCAATAATCTCAGTGCTTTTAAAAAGGAAATACACAGTCTTATGTAAGAAGAATGTAAGAATAAGAAGTTAATCTTCACGATTCTGAAGCTCCCAAGATTCAATTAATAAGTTGTGCATTTTTTTTGTACTTCCCTGAACTTCATGGCAGAAATTTCCTTAAGTACTTTGTAGAACTTTGCTGAAGTTTGTCAGATGTCAGGTTTGCAGATGTTTTCCCATCAACATGAGATTTATTGCTAGAACGAAGATATAAAGAGAAAGTATTGATAGTTTCGATAGGGTACGGCATGTTGTTAAATTGAAAGATGCATCTGAGGTAGCTTGGTAAAAGTAAGTGTGCTCGATTCTCTCCGCTTGTTTTAAACTTGCATTGTTCAATTTCACAACCTGCCGTACTCCATAAAAAATCAATATTTTTTCTTAATTTCTTCGTTCCAGCAATAAATTACTGTCCACTACTAGAGCCTCTCATGTTGATGGGAAGTCATCTGTTTCTGAAAAATTTCAGCATAGATCGTTACTCCGCGCATTGATAGAATACAAAAAACAACAATCGAAGTGTTTCCTGAAGTGTTCTAAAGAACTTTCGTGAAATGCACCGTATTACTTCTCTGAAGTTCACTGCAAAAGTGCATTGTAGTTGTAGCAAAACATCCCTGAAGTTCTCTGCAGAACTTTCCTAAAGTTACCAGCAAAATTAGTCTGAAGTTATCTGCAGAATTTCCCTGGAGTTCATTTCAGAACTTTCCTTAAGTTTTCTGCAGTACTTCCCGTAAGTTTTCAAAAGATCTTCACTGAAGTTTTCTGGATTATTTCCCTGAAGTTAAGTGCAAAACTTCCCTGTACATCTCTGCATTACTTCTCCGAATGCCTCTGACCAAATTTCCTAGAGTTCACTGTAGAACTTCCTTAAGTTTTCTGCTGAATTCCCAGAAATTCTGTTCAGAACTTCCCTGTTGTTTTCTTGATAACTTCCCTAAAGTTCTTTGCATTACTTCCATGAAGTTACTTGAAGAACTTCCCTGAAGCTATTTGCAGAACTTCCCTGAAGTTCTCAGCAGAACTTCTCTGAATTTCTCTGAAAAAGTTTCCTGAAGGTCTCTGAACAACTTCCCTAAAGTTCTCTGAAAAGCTTCCCTGGAGCTCTTTAAAGCACTTCCCATAAGCTCTTTCTAAAACTTCTCTGAAGTTACGTGGAAAACTTCCCTGTTGTTTTCTAAAGAATCTTTTGAATGTTCTCTGCATTACTGCCCTGAAGTGCTCTGCAGAACTTCCCTGAATTTCTCTGAAGAACTTCTATGAATTTGTGAGCAGAACTTCCTAAATGTTCTCTGCAGAACTTTCCTGAAGTTCTCTGCTGTACTTCCCTGAAGTTCTCAGCAGAACTTCTCTAAATTTCTCTGAGAAAGTTCCCTAAAGTTCTCTGAACAAGTTCCCTAGAGTTCTTTGAAAGCTTCCCTGGAGTTCTTTGGAGCAGTCCACCCCCCCCCCCCCCTAAAGCTCTTTGCAAAACTTCTCTGAAGTTACGTGGACAACTTCCCTGTTGTTTTCTAAAGAAATTTCTGAATGTTCTCTGCATTACTGCTATAGTGCTCTAAGCAGAACTACTCTAAAGTTCTCTGAAGAACTTCTACTGAAGTCTCTGAAGTTCTTAGAAGGCTTCCCTGAAGTTCTCTGCAGAACTTTCCTGATGTTCTCTGCAGTACTTCCTAGTTCTGAAGTTTCTGAGCATTACTTCCCCCTTCCCTTCTTAGTTTTCTCTGCAGAGCTTTCCTAAAGGTCACTGCAGAACTTTCCTGAAGTTCTATGAAGAGTTTTCCACATGTTCTCTGAAGAACTTTTCTGAAGTTCTTTGAAGGCTTCCCTGAAGTTCTCTGCAGAACTTTCCTGATTTTCTCTGCAGAACTTCCCTGAAGTTCTCTGCAGAAATTCCTTGTAGCCCTCTACAGAACTTTCCTGAAGTTCTCTGCAGAACTTCCCTTAAGTTACCTGCAGAACTTACCTGAAGTTACTTGCAGAATTTTCCTGAAGTTCTCTGTAGTTCTTCCTAAAGTTTTCAAAAGAACTTCCCTGAAGGTATGTGCTTTTTTAATCTATGTGCTTTGTTTTCCTGAAGTTCTCTGCATTACTTCCATGAAGTTCTCTGCAGAACCCTCTGTAGTTCTCTGCACAACTTCCCTGATGTTCTCTGCAAAACTTTCTGAAGTTCTCTGAAGAACTTCCCTGAACTTCCCATGATGTTCTCTGTAGAACTTCCCTAAAATTTCCTTAAGAACTTCTTTGAAGTTCTCTTCATTCCTTTTTTGAAGTTCTCTGAAGAACTTCTCTGAAGTTTTCTGAAGAACCTCCTTGAAGACCTCTGCAGAACTTCCCTGAAGTTTTATGAAGAAGTCCTATGAAGTTATCTTGCGGAATAATCCGAAGTTTTGTGAAGAACTTCTCTGAAGACCTAAAACGAAGTTGTCAGAAGAACGTACCAAATAGACACTTATTGGGGTAATAAGCCTCTTTTGTGCACTAGTGGTTAACATTCATAACAAAGATCAAAGGCAGACCAGCGCCACTTAGTGAAATAATTCTGAACTATGATAACACCCGTCGGGAAGACCATGGTTACCCGAATAAATTTCCTGAAAATACTGAATTCATACATGTTCTTGGTATAAAAATACAGATACTCCAAAAAGTTCACATGAACACTAGCGTCACCTAGCGGACGAATTCTGATCTACTGTGTACACCAAAAAGCCTTGACCCTTCGAATATCTGTTTCAAAGATGCCTTCCTGCTATATCTCAATATTCAAATCATACAGTAAACTTACCTGCACACCGAACTGAACTGTTGAGTCCGGCGTCTGGAAGCCCATAATTTTACAACTAACTTTCTGAAAACAGTGAATTTATACACCATTTTGATCTCAAAATACAGGTAATACAAAAAGTTCACATGTGCATTAGCGCCACGTAGCAGATGAGTTCTGAACTAATGTTATGATCATCCATAAGGCGTCAATCAACCAAAAATCTTTGTCCAAGAGGAAAACTAGCTATGTGTTAAGGATCTAGAGATTCAGGTTAGAAAGTAATTTTACATGCGCACTAGCGCTGCTTAGTGAGATAATTCTAAAATTTTAAAGTTCTGAAGGCCTTGATTTACTGAAAAACTTTGCTCAAAAAAGTAACTTCCTATATACGAAGGATCACGAGATATTTACTGATGACAGAACAATGATCAATGCTCATATATCATTTCTGACTACCATCGCGAGATTCCGCAAAAGCCGGGGGGTTTAGTGTACTTATATTTTTTTTGCTGAAATATGCTGCCTTTCAACGGTCATAGATTTTTTCAGTAAAGTCGGATCGACACTTTTTTTTTTCAAAAAGTTGTTTGCTTAGGTTAAGGAAATTTCAGAAAAAAATGTTTCTGCAGCATTTACATACACAGATAAAAAGAAACACTGAATTTTCTGCGTTATCTAATGCACATAAAGGGAATGGTAGATTTGGCAGAAAATAATGGGATATTTCGTGTAAATTTAAGCCAGATAACGCCTGAATCAAGCCTGTTGTATGAAAGATTGCAAACAATATCGTTGTTTATGCTCCTTTGGCTTAGAATTACACGAGGGGAAATTTTCGGCGCTTGTTAAAATTAATTATTTTTTTCTGTGTAGTTTGTTTTTTGCTATTGACAAACCTCCGTTCAGCAGAATTAACAAGCGTCAATCCCAAAAAAGAGAAGTAGTTAGCTTTCCAAATACTTAAAACTATTTATTGTCACGAAATGTTGGGACACCCCATTATGAAATATATCTGTAAAGCTCGAGTCACCTAATATCTGGACGCTAAAAATCAGCTCTATGAGAACTATTATTAATAAATACAGATTTTTAGCGGTTTCTTTTCAAGATAGATCGAATCAAAGGTCTACGCTGACATAAATCCCTAAGCCTTAGAAATGCATAAAACATTTATTCCTGAAGAATTGCTCTAGGTTCACAAGACTGTACCTGGTGCTTTGCACTTCTGTTGAATCGTTAGTTTTACCTGTAAGTAAAAATAAAAAAAATGTTCAAATTAGATATTCCTTGCGTAGACAGTATGAGTACAAATTGAAGAATGCAAATTATTAAATCTCCATTCACTTAATCAGTTCAATCCTGAGATTATCTAAATCAAACACAATTAATTTTTTTACACAAATCTGTAAAATTTTACCGAATTTTTAACAGCGTAACCTTCGGCAATCCGATTTAACGGATTTCGCTAAAGTTTTACAGAATCCCTTAAATTTTTTACAGATAACTGTAACATTTCCCCGAAATCCGTTAAATCGGATTACCAAACGTTCAGCTGTTGAGAATTCTGTACAAAAATCTAAGTGTGAACAAAAAAATTTTGCATTCACAACAAAGCAAAAAATATCCGTTTTATCCACTTTAGTTATGATGAAATGATGAACTTTTCTTTAAATACCTCGAATTAACGTTTGGACAATGTGTTCCTTATTTAAGCGGTCAATATAATTTAGCATCTCTTCATCTTTGCAGCATCCATAGTCACTTTTCCTATCTTTTTTAGCATCCAACAATTGCCAAATATTTCTACGAATTTCGCCGAAATGGATGGCAACTGGGGTCATTGTCAATGAGAAAAACCCTGTTTTTACGGTATTACTGAAAAGTTTTTTAAAAAGTGTTTTTTTTTTCAAATTGAAAGAATCAAAAGTAGATGAAATACGGCACTGTCCCAGTCAAAGCGGAATGTTTGGTCAGCCTACTCAAACTCAAATCCAAACTGGATCCCTCAAACCTACTTCCAACCCATTTTTGCCTTCTTCTGAATCCAAAATGCCCCTTGGAAGCGGTGACCCTCAGTCCATTAGAACATTCAAAAGCCTTAAAGAATCGAAACCATTCTCTTCCCGCCGGTATTCTTCGACCAACCCCCAATAGTGGCGCTGTTTAACTTTCGGAAACATTTCCGTCCCGGGTTGATTGAAAAGCGAAAGAGGGACTTCTGAAGAAGAAGAATCCATCCAACCATCGCGCCCCGCATCGCCCCACACGGCCAACCGAAGGCCACCGGCTCGCTTTGCCTTTGTTGATACTTTCCGGTGACAGGAAATTGACGTACATCAGAGCAGGAAGGGATTAAGAGCGCCGTGTCGAGTAGAAAAAGGAAGAAAAATCGGTGCTTTTCATTAGGAGAGATGGGCTTTGGTCATTATGCTTGATAGAAGACCAGGTGGAGGGGGGGAGTGTATATCCGATGAGATGTTTCGCCTGATTGAAATGAAGACAATAATGGTTGATTCCCATCAGGAATTCGTTGTTGTCAGCCTGATTGTTCCTGGGATGGCACTGATTTGGCAAAGCGAGCGAGAGTGAGAGAGCAATCAAAATCTCTGACCCCGGAAATGTCTAATCTGCTGAAGCGTGATCAAAACTCTAGCAACCATTAGGATTATGATGATGTATCCATGAAGTGGCTTTTGAGTGACACTTTCCTTCAAACCCGAATGGTAAATAATTATATTTGCGATTGCAATTAGCGACTGTAATTGAAGTTTGCTCAGACAGCTGGCAGATTGATCTCATCAGCTTGTTCAAGAGGAAAATCACTCTAATTTGAGCTCATTCGCATTTGCTCAAATGATTTAAGCCTGATTGAAGAAGAAAAAACCTCGCTTATTTGGAACGGGAACCGTCCATCCGGGTCCATGGTGGCCTGAGCCCCGGAACGACGACGGTGGTTGTTTACTTCACATGATTCATGATGACGACGACGACGACTACGGCGGCTGGCATCCTTTACATCCCAGCTGCGCTGGAGCAATGCAAATAAATAATACAGGCAGCAGAAAAACAACCTTCAATCCACATGGCTGTTTGTTCTAGAGCTAACCATGAGCTGTGAGCATCGGGACGTGTGGAATAGTGCCATAGAGCAGCACGGCACATCCATCAGCCCTTGAGCAAATCGCATCAGCAAAGCAAATCATTGTAGATGCATCTGCAAACGGACAGCGAGCTTCACTTCTCGACTCCCGAATCGAATGTCAGCTTTGGGAATGTCCGGCGAGTGTCGGATTGCAACGACCACAGAGTACCGTGATGGGTGAGTGAGTTTCCTCCTTTCATGAGGGTGGAGGTGGTTTCAAAGTAGTGCGATAGTGGTGACCGATTGGAGTGGATTGGCAAACGGACCTGCCACACTTTAATGTACCGTTTTCAGCGGTGCAGATTTCCAAAGCGATTGACTGCTGGATGTCATATCGAAGCATGGCTGAAGCAATGGGATTACTGGTAGAAACTAGGCTGGTTTTTTTATTTAACGTGCATTTCTTGAATGGAAATCATTTTTCATGACAGTTGAAAATTTGGGGTTTCCAATTATTTTGCGGGAGTTCATTTTTTGAGACTCAAATTACATCTTTCAGGAGAGTGTGTGTGATATAAAAAGCTGAACAGGGAAGAAATACCTAGTACATCATGTCTCAAGTAATAATTCAAATGCAAATTGGTTTTATTCATGTTTTATGGTAGTTTTATCAAAGCATTATGGAGGTCATCTGGTTTTATCAGGGCATTTCCCAAGTTAAGGTGGTTTTAATAGATTAACAGTTCTTAAGAGTGATTAAAGAACACTTGAAGAAACCTCCATAAAACTACATCATTTATTAGTGTAATTCACCTTATAAGTAATTTTATAAGATACTTGAGTCCCCTCTCAAGACATCGATTCGCAACTTTCATTAAACCTGATAAAAAATTTTAAAAGTTTTATGACATTCTTCTTTTAGATAAGTGTATCTTGAAAATGCTGCCATAAAACGCTCTTAGAACCATTTGGTTTCGAATGAGAGAACATATTCTTGAGAAAGAACATTATGTGAAAAATAAACAAACTGGACAATGGACGCCCATAGGTGAAAGAAAATATAAAATAGTGGATCGTTCAAGCGGAAATTCAATAAAAACCTATCCAATATATTGAATACTCCTTCATCTCAGCCACCAACGACAATTTTTTTTTACCATCGCTAGATTCCATTGGATTCGCAGCCTACTTAGACTAATTTATCAGAAAGGTATATGCGTTATGCGTCCTATTTTTTTGTCTGCTCAGTGAGCAGAACGTTGTGGGATCAAATTAAATGGTGCAATGTGTCGCCAGGTGAAAACCGAGAATCATAACTCATGATTATTTATTTTATGCCAGTTGTGCAAGTTAAACCTAACGTCCCAGGTAGTGCGTTATCGCCATGCGTTATCGTATGTCCACCACCGTTAAATCTAAAGTCGGAAGTGGTGCGCTGGAATTGCTCAGTGATCTACTACACAGCGCACTTCATCCGACGTTAGGTCTAGCATATAGAGCAAGAGGAAAAATCATTTTTGCTCAACTGATGTTTCCGCCTTCCAGCCAATATTTCTCATCTGTAATTCTTCCCAAAACCATTGTTAGCATATTTAAGTTAAATTTTCTTTTTGTTGTTTTTTTGTTTTTTATCGACTTACGCTGGTGATTAAAAATATGAAATTATAAGCTGTAATTATGACTAAGAACAACAATTATGCATAGGCACTTTTGATTTGCACGGTCACATTTTCTTTGATTATGATGTGCCTTTTTCACACTGATTTTATGGCTGCCTTACGAAAGACTTGTTTACCTTGAGCAATTCAAACAAGTTTTATTCAAGCGTAACTCTAACTCATCTTTTTCAAGAGTAGAACAAACAAAGATGAACTTATCGCGCTCCTCAAAAAATCTGGTTAGTCTTATGTAACAAAACTATGTTTTATTTGCGTTTTATGGTAGTTTTAGATAAAATCATTGGAAAAACATTCGAGCGTGGCTATTCTGGATTCCCTCGGAACGGTAGCCATTTTCATAAGTATGCAACAAAACTCTCATTTTTCCAATGCTACGAACAAACAATGCTGTTTAAAATACATTTTGAAACATAAAATGGATTGTAGACACAATTTATTCAAGATCTAACAATGTATCAGCCTTGTCACCTAATACTTGAATTTTCAATTTTTTTTTTTGTATTTTTTAAATAAGTCAATGTTCTAGCAAAAATTCAGAGGCGCATACAAATTTTCGAACTTTTATGTTATAAAACACCAATAAACTGAATGTCGTAATTGCAGGCAAAAACAGATGCATTCATGGTCAATTTTACAATTAATTTACATACGTATCCACTTTGGAAGAGAAATATAGTAGATTCCACTCAACCATAAACAAAAACAAAATCCCCATTCAGCAGAACGAATCGAAAAATGGAATCTTCGAAGCATATTTGTGACGGACTGGAAGTGTTCTTGTAGAGGAACATCATGAAACTATCAAAACTTGTGGTAGTTTTATCATAGTTTTAAGTATGTCTTGTGTGTCATTACAAGTATGTACCGATAAAACTATCAAGTTTCAAGCGAAATTGGGAAATAGTCTTGAGAACCTCCTGTAGTATGGGCCTTTTGAAACTTAAGAGGGTTTTATGGCTGTTTTATCGATGTTATGTAGAATATCTAGTTTTATGCGTGGTTTTATCAAATGAGTCTTGAAAACTTCTTCTGCATCTCTTTTAACCAGGTGTTGAACTTAATAATCTCTCCTATGTCCACCAATTACCACGAACGCAGTCGAGACAGTGCTCGAGTGTTGAGGACCTGTTCATAAACTACGTGGGCTAATTTTTGAACATCTCAGACCCCCCTCCCCCTCGTAGACTTTTCTCCATACATTTACTTTACTATTTTGATCTTTATTCTATGAATATCGAATCGATATTGCCGGATCGAGCCAACTGATCTACCAAACCTAACATTCTACACCTAGGATGTGTTCTAAAAGCACAATGGGCACTCAACCGATCGGAGATCAGAGGCTGCCCTAGCTATCACTCGTTTGGCCCGATCAAAATGAGTTAAAATATGATTTGCAGATAGTGTTGTGGTGGGAGATACATTGTTACGACAACCATTGGGTCGTCTGTGCAAGTGCGACCGGGCACTCCCTCGACCATATCACTTCAAAACAAAACGTCAACTGTCATGACTGGATAAAATGAATTGTTTGCGAGCTACAGTGTCATAAGTTTCTCAATACTCAATACTCTTTAACATAAAATAAAAGAATTAAAAAGCTAAACCGTTGTGAATTATTAAAATTACCATTTGAATTGACCCAAGGGGCAAAGTGCGTTTTAATTCTATTGCCTAAGTTTGGTAGGTTTGGTGTAAACCGAAAATTAATAATAGTTTACGTAATTAATAATAATAACCTATGTATAACCTATTAGGTCCTCATTGAACTACGAATAATACGTTAATTTGCTTAATCCCTACCGATTCTCACGTGAACACTGAAGTGTGAGTATTATTTTATTATAATTTTTATCCCAATCTTATGAGCCCCGATAAATTGCAGTTTTGAAGTTTTACCGTTGCCATAGTCAGCGGCAACATTCTTCAAAAATTTCATTCCTCACACCGGAACGGAAGCAGTAATTCCACCCGGAGAACATGGCTCAGTCTCAGAATGACACTATTAATACCGCGCGGCATTGTATGATGTGCAACAGGCCAGATATGGCAGACAATCTGGTCCAGTGCGATAGATGTGATGGGTTCGTTCAATCGTGATCCAAAGTTTTGTGTGTGAGCGCTGTACGACCTAGGACAGGACCTGCCAGCTGTTAGTGCAAAAACAAGACCATTAACCTGTCAAAAAAGACCGTTTTTTATTGGTCGCTTTGACAACCGCCTCTACCGCCTCCGTCGAGTTATGTTACAAGCAGGCAGTTTGTTGTTGGTTTGGCGGTGTTGCTAGTAGTCACTGCTTTTTTACTTTTTTCGTTTGTGACAACTAGAACAAAAGTTCACTTTTGCAGCGGTTTATTTTAAATCAGTTCGAAATGAAGTGTAAAGCGATAAATTGTAGTCGCAGTGACGTGTCACATCCGGGTCTCCATTTTCATCGGTTCCCGAGAGATCCAATCGTTCGCCGAAAGCGGGTGAAGGCCTGCATTGGGAACGCACGTGAGGAAGACATTCTCTTGCTCAAGATTTCTCCCCACAGTAAAATTTGCAGCGTTAGCATCAATGAAATTCAGTGAAACCTTATCAATTAACGTTTAGTTTGATGCAGGTTCATTTCCCGAACGACAAAAGAAATGTTTTTAATTACTTTATTTTCAATGGGATTACTGTGTAAATAAATCTGGCAACACTCGAGCGACCCCCGTATCATAGCAATCATATATTTATAAGAGGTCATCTGTCTCTGAGCTGGCAGGTCCTGTCCTAGTGTACGACGAATGATGACCTTGCATCGATGTCATCAAAACAAACAAGTAAGAGTGATCGCAGTAGTCGCAGGTCAGCAAGGCTCTCATTAAGTTTGCAGCAGTTGGAAGAAGAAAACCGGATCCGCATGAAGCAAATCGACGAGGCAGAAAAAATCAAGCAGCTACGGCTCGAGGCAGAGCAAGAGATGCTACGGAAGCGGTACGAATTGCTTCAACACGAGCTGGACAGCGAAGATGATGAAGGTGCTAGCAGAAATAGCAAGATGAGCAAACGAATAGTTCGGAAGAATACTGAGAAGTGGGTCGATATATGGAGCGAACCGGATTGCTGCCACGTCGTCCAGCAAAGACTCGCCACAGTGTTCAACGAGCAATACTAATCCCAGTACTCAGAGTGTCGTTCCCGAATCACTAATAGCAAACCAGATGACTGCACCGATAAAAAGAAACACTGAATTTTCTGCGTTATCTAATGCACATAAAGGGAATGCTAGATTTGGCAGAAAATAATGGGATATTTCTTGTAAATTTAAGCCAGATAACGCCTAAATCATGCCTGTTGTATGAAAGATTGCAAGCAATATCGTTGTTTACGCTCCTTTGGCTTGGAATTACACGAGGGGAAATTTTACGCGCTTGTTAAAATTAATTATTTTTTTCTGTGTGAAGATTCAATTCCTCCGGCAACGTCTGCGAGCACGCCCAAAAATATCACGCGTGTACTACCAATACCAACTACGTCCAAGGAACCGTGTGCGACTTATCCACTCACATCGGAGGGTTTTGGTCAACGTGAGGTACCGTCAATGGTGAGTAGCCTTATCACCAATTCGTTGAATACTGCAGCGTAGGCAGGTCTCCCTCCTGCAGCCGTCGACAGAGATCAATCAATGCGAAACGCATCGAAGAGTAACACGAAAGTATGGCTACCGCAGATGGAAATGGTTAATACTGATACAAGCCTTGGACCGTCAGCAGTTGCACCACTCATTCCAGACGGTTGCAGTCAAAGCCCGCACACAACACCGTTCGCTGCCTTGCCTCCAGATATCTTCAGAAACCGTGACAGTTGGGTATGAAAAGAATCGAAATACCCATCAATCAGTCACATCGTCGGTTTCGCAACCGATCTTAAGCCTTCACCATAACCCACTAGAAAGGGCGATGTTTGGAGAATCTAACGCAGCAGCCACTTCAAATGTTCCACCTGTGTCAGCTCCGTACGGTTTGGCGCCAAATCCAACAACATTTCAATCTGGGCCAAATTCAACTCAAATTGCATCTCGGCAAGTGATTCCAAGAGAGCTACCAGCGTTTTCCGGAGATCCCCAACAATGGCCGCTTTTCTACAGTGCCTTCCGCAATTCCACTGACGTTTGTGGATACAGTGACGCCGAGAATTTGGCACGTTTGCCACGTTGTCTGCGAGGATATGCATTGGAAGCCGTGTGTAGTCGTGTTATCGCCACGTTGGAACGTTTATACGGTCTACCTGAATCTTCTTCTTTCTTATTTAGCATTTCAAGTTTATTGCTTTTACAATTAGCTTATTGCTTGCTCTTAAGGCTTTGTGCACAAATTACGTAACGCAGAAAAACGGGATTTTGGACCCCCTCCCCCCCCCTATGTAACAATAAGTAACGCGAGACCAGACTCCCCCCCTTTAATTACGTAACGCTCACGAACACCCCCCTACCCTATTTCTCAGTTGCTATAAAATCATCACAAAAACTGTTATTTTTGTTGTTTTTATGTTTAATTCTAATTTACTTGAAATAAGTAAAGATTGCAAACATCATTCAATTAATTTCATTTAAGTAACTTAAAGCTAATATAAAGATTACGAAAATCATTGCACTCATTGTACTGTATTCAAACTGTTACAAATATTAGTTCAACCAGTTTATTCAAATGTCTTTAAATTATTTAAAGTATCAGAAAAAGAGCTTAAGTCATATCACTTAAATCAACAGTATTTTATGCAATGCATAATATTTACCTATTGCAATTATTGTAATTGTTATAAAAAAAATATTATTAATTATATTTTTTATATAGGTACTATTCAGAGTTTTCCTTTTAATCCGGGCAGTGCATGAAAAAGGGCGCGCTATGTGCGACTAAATCATGACGGCAGAAACATAGAACAACAGACACAGTGACAAGTTCATTTGATGTAGGCTGAACGCAATGAGTAGAATCAACATTTCTTGTGTATTTAATCAAACCACACATTGTTTTAGTTAAATGCAACCATATATTTTTAAACAACAATTCTTTTGTTCGAATCCAATATTGTAAGTAAATTAACATTTCTAACAGAAATCTTTATTGAGTCAACAAAATTATTTTGTAGAATCAACAATCAACAAAACATTTACCTTAATTTCTTATTATTTCAATGGTTCTAATGTATAAAAAACATTTTTTTTTTTTCAATCCAACCGCTTTGGTCTAATCAATGCAAAGGTGCATTGATTCCAAAAACTTATTTTTTTATTCAACAATAAATGATGTTTGTTTTCAATAGAAGCCTCCTTTGCAGCGTTTTAAGAAACAAAACAAAATTGTTGTTGGTTCAAAAATTAAATCGATATTGTTTGAATAAATAAATATTATGGGTCAGCCGTGAGTCAACAACAAAATTTGTTGAATCTATACAGAACAATATATTCTCAGCGTGTAGATGTACAATTTATGGAAAATTGTGCCAATTGGTGACGCAAATCGTCATAAGATACCTTTCGTTTAGTAGATCACATTTCAATAGTACACTGAAAATTAATTTTCGTTCATATTACGGTCGAAAGTAGGACTAACAAATCTATTCGTTGTTTTCTGCAACGAAACTGATTTTTACTTTCTACGAAGCTTCCTTCGTGTAAAAAGCCACACGCGCAGCTGTCAAAAGCACAAAGCATTTTTTGACACAATAAGAACATTCGTTCATTCTACAAAAAAAAACAAAGAGCTACGAGTTCTTTGTTACCAATAAAAACAAACTTTACCAGCTCAAAATATAATTTAAAAAAAAAGGGCAACCACGAGGAATTGTTCTGCTCTTCACTGCAATATGAATGTTTCATATAATTTAAGAGATTGTTCTATGTGCATAATCCATGTTTACGAAACGAGTGAAAGCTAATTAACGAAAATAAATTTTCAGTGTACATCTTCATTTATCGATGCTTTAGAATTTGGTCGGAAATCAAAAGATAGACTTAATCCATTTATCTTAAAACTTCAGATTCACCACTTAGCCATAAATTTATTTCTATTATAGCCGTAAGAAACACATGCGATTGGCCATGAAAGGATCTAAAATTTAAAACTATGGCGATAATTGGTGCAGTGTACCAGTTATGGCAAACGTCATTAATAATACAAAGACAAAGTTTTGGCTCATTTTCGAAAAAAAATCTTCAAAATATAGATTAAAACCTTTCATTGAAAGTGAGGTTTTCCCAGAATTTTTAAACATAGTTCTCAACTAGTATGAACTAAGTCTTTTCTACTTGATGTAGAAGAAGATGTACGCTTCTCATCCTGAAGCACCAAGAATAGACAGTAATGTTTGCTAGAATGAAAGATATGAAAAGAAAGTGTTGAAAGTTTCGTCAGTGTACGGTAGGTTGGAAATAGAATAGAAGAATTGAAAATTGAGCGAAAGTGCGTGGGTAAAGTAGTACTCGAACCAAGGACGTTACTATTGCCTAATCTACCTCTGTGGGGTAGGTCAAGGCACGGATGAATCCGCTTTTCTACTTACTACTTGCTACTTTGCTTGGCTCACAGGAAATTTAATTGATGCCAAATGGTTATTCACTTTTGTTTTTTTTTTCAAATTGGTTATTTTTGTTACGTAACGATTTTAAAACCCCTCCTCCCCATATGTCACAATAAGTAACGGTTGCTCAACCCCCTCCCCCCCTTCATGCGTTACGTAATTTGTGCACAAAGCCTAACTTAGTGTTCTAGATGGACTTCCACAGTTATTAATTGAGAGCTTTCGATGCCAGGTACCATTTTTGCATGAGTATGATTGTGGTGTGGCAAGTACAATCATACGCTATGCCCAGGGAGTCGAGAAATTTCCCTTAACGAAAATTTCCTAGACCAGACCGGGAATCGAACCCAGCCACCTCCAGAATGGTGTTGCTTTGTAGCTGCGCCTTTACTGACTGAGCTAAGGGAGACCTGAAGTGATCATCAATGCTTTGTTAAAGCAACTTCGCAGTGTACCTTCACCTAGAGCAGATGACTTGAAGACGCTGATTCGATTTGGGATGGCCGTGCAAAACCTCGTGGAGCACATGGTCGTGGCCGAGCAGCAACAACATCGCTCGAATCCCATGCTACTCTCTGAGCTGGTAGAGCGGTTACCATCTAAATTCAAACTAGAATGGCCCGCCTGTAAGTGTGGGCAGGTTGACGTTAATTTGACGACGTTTAGTACGTTCATGGTACGTTTAGTGACCATGGCAAGTGATGTAACCCTGCATGTCGATACAAATCAAGTTCTTACTTTGAGGCAGGAGAAACATAAACGAGAAAAAGGGTCCACAGAAATGTTCTTTACTCATCATGCGGAAGTGGACGTGAAACAAGAAAAAAAAATCGGGAGTACTGCAAGATTCAGCATGTTCGACAATTACAAAACCATTGCCCAAACATACCCATACCTACAAGATCTACCGCTTAAGAGTTACTTCGATGTTATACCACGCATCATCATCAGAGTGGACAATGTCAAACTGATCAGTGTACTAAAAGTTCGGAAAGAAGGGCAAGGAGCTCTAGTAGCAGCGAAAACCAGACTTGTCTGGAGCCTGAAACGGTAGATGTGCAACCAGGGATGATGAAGCCTATTTCGTCGATTATCAACAGCATCAAGTAGAAGCAACTATGGACAACGTTACCCTTCACGACCTAATGAAGCAGTTTTTCTACATTTAAGAGTCGTGCGTTACCGTCAAACCAGATTCGAAAGATAATAAAAGAGCAGTCCGGATTCTTAAGGAAACTTCAGTCCGCATAGCAACAGGCTTCAAAGTCGGTCTTCTGTGGAAGAAAGATGAGTTTGATCTTCCTGTTCTTTCCCGGTGGAACTTCGCTGACTGAGATGCTTCAAACAGTGGCTGCTACGTAATCCAGACCTGTACCATCGAAAAATGTTACGCCCATATCGCATCGAAAATCGAATTGGAAGCCACGGCACCAGGGTGGACAGGGTGGTGGTGGATCTATGTATATAAAAATGGATTTCTGTCAGTTTGTCTGTCTGTCTGAACCTAATAGACTCGAAAACTACTGAACCGATCGGCGTGAAATATTGTATGCAGTGATTTTTGGGGCCGAGAAAGGTTTTTATGATGGTTTGAGACCCCTCCTTTACTGGAAAAGGGGGCTCTCATACAAATGAAACACTAATTTCTACATAACTCGAGAAATAATCAAGCAAAAGAAACCAAATTTAGCATGTGTGAGTTTTTGAAGGCAAAAAAGGTTTTTATGGTAGCTTGAGAACCCTCCTCGTCATAAAAGGGGGGCTCCCAAACAAATAAAACACAATATTCTGCATGACTCGGGAACTAATCAAGCAAACGGAACGAAATTTAGCATGTGGTGATTTTTGAAGACAAAAATTTGTTCTACGTTGATTTGAGACCCCTCCTCTTTCTGAAAAAGGGGGATCCCATACAAATAAAACGCAAATCCTTGCATAACTCGAGAACTAATCAGGGAAATGGAACCAAATTTTGCATGTGGAAGATTTTGAAGGAGGGAAATGTTTCAATGGTGATTTGAGACTCTTCTGCCTTATGCGGTGGAAAGGGGGGAGGGGGGAGGGGTATTTCAAACAAATGGAACCCAAATTTTTGCATAACTTGAGAACTAATAAAGCAAATAGGACCAAAATTGGAAAGGACGAGTTTTTTAAGACATGAAATGTTTTTTGGAGGTTCAAAGCCCCTCCTCCCTCTAAAAAGGGGGGATCTCATACAAATGAAACACAAATTTCAACCAAACATGAGAACTATGCCTACTGCTTTGCAAATTTTTATTAAGTGGTTTTTGGTCAGGGAATGCATCTTATGAAAGTTCGAGACCCCTTCTGCCTCTAAAAAGGGGGGATCCCATGCAAATGAAAAACAAGTTTCTGTATAACTCGAGAACTAATCAAGCAAATGGAACCAAAATTAGTATGGGTGAGTTTTTGAAAGCAAGCAATGTTTTTATGGTAATTTGAGACCTCTCCTCACTCTGAAAAGGGGGTTCCCATACATACGAAACAAAAATTTAAACCAAACATGAGAACTATCCCTACCGCTATGCAAGTTTGTATGCAGAGGTTTTTAGGTCCAGGAAAGGATCTTATTAAAGTTCGAAACCCCTCCCGCCTTTAGAAAGGGGGGCTCCTATGCAAATGAAAAACTATTTTCTGCATAACTCAAGAACTAATCAAACAAATGGAATAAAATATGGCAAGTGGAGGTTTTGTAGGCAAGAAATGTTTCTACGGTGGTTTGAGACCCCAAGCAAATGAAACCAAATTTAGCATGTGTGAGGTTTTAAAGGCAAGAAAGTTTCTATGATGGTTTCAGATTCCTCTTCGCCCTGAAAGGCTCCTATACAAATGAAATACAATATTCTGTATAACTCGAGAACTAATCAAGCAAATTAAACCAAATCTGGCATGTGGAGGTTTTTGTAGATCAATACTGTTTCAATGCTAATTTGAGACCCTCTGAAGGGGGGGGGGGGCTCCTATACAAATAAACACAAATTTATGCATAATTCGAGAACTAATCAAGAAAATGGAACCAAATTTGACATATGGAGGTTTTTGAAGGAGAGAAATGTTTCTATGATCATTTGAGACCCCTCCGCCTTCTAAAAGTGGAGGGAGGGATCTCACATATAAATGAAACACAAATTTTTGCATAACTCGAGAACTAATCCAGCAAATGGAACCGAATTTGGCATATGGAGGTTTTTGAAGGAGAGAAATGTTTTTATGGTCATTGAGACTCTTTCGCCTTCTGAAGGGGGGGGGGGGGGGGGGAGCTCTCATATAAATGAAACACAAATTTCTGCATAACTCGAGAACTAATAAAGCAAATGGAATCAAATTTGGCATGTGGAATATTTTAAAGGAGAGACATATTCCTATGGTGGTTTAAGACCACTCTGCCCTCTTAATGAGGGGGGTCCCATAGAAATGAAACGCAATTTTCTGCATAACTCGAGAACTAATAAAGCAAATGGAATCAAATTTGGCATGTGGATTTTTTTGAAGGTCAGACATATTTCTATGGTGGTTTGAGACCCCTTTACCCTCTGAAAGGGGGGGGGGGGGCTCTCATACAAATGAAACGCAATTTTCAGCATAACTCGAGAACTATTCAAGTAAATGAAACCACATTTGGCATGTGGGGGTTATTGGAAACAGGATTTTTATTTATATAAAAATGGATTTCTGTCTGACTGTCTGTCTGACCGATCGGAGTGAAAATATGTATGCAGGTATTATTGGGGCTTGGGAAGGTTCTTCTGATTGTTTGAGACCGCTTCCCCCTTCAGGCTCACATACAAATGAAACACAAATTCCTGCATAGCTTGAGAACTAATCAAGCAAATGGAATCAAAAATGGTATGCGGGGTTTTTTGAATGCAAGAAATGTTTCTATGGTGAATTTAAACACAAATTTCAACCAATCCTGAAAGAAGAATGTTCTGATAGTAGTTTGAACTCCTTATTACTCAAAAAAAAAACTCATTAAAAAAAGCGTCAGTACTATGTATTGTTCATTCATTTAGTTGCAGGCGTAGCAACGCTCGCACCGGGATCAGCTAGTATTAAATACATGTTTGCATGTAAGAAATAGTATAAGTTCAAGATATGATAATTTATTAATTTTTCACGTTTTTGGCAGACCAATACTTGTTTTGAAAATACGAATGATTGAAAAATCTGATCACAGATTCCCCGATTTATAAAAGAAATCATCCGCATTTCCTTGAAATATTCCAGAAAAAAATGATCAACAATTTAGCCTCACGTGTTCGGCTTTCAATTAAAGCCTGATCAATTCAATAATTCACACCCTCAGCCCTACATCCGGCTCCATTCCCGTTTCACCGAGTCAGCTCAGCTCCATTCCGCTTGCTTTCGAGTGAGCCAGACGAATGGCTGGGCTAGGTGTTTGTCAAAGTATTAAAAGATTTACTTCAGCTCTTGACCTGACCAACAGTGACTTTTCGTAGCACAATTTTGAATCCTTTTTTTTCGTCCTCTCGCTTTTTGCTGCATTCGGTGTCTGGGTGCATGTACGATTGCCCTCGTATTTTTATTGCAGAATTGTACCTCCTGGAGCGAAGGTTATATTGCATGGGAGGAGGAAAGCCGCTGGCAATGGCAATGGTGCACAAGAACCGGGACACACTGCTGCAGTAAATCGTTCTGTCTCGTTGGCAGGTCGGGATGAGCACAACCCCCTTCGCCCCCCCCCCCTCTTCTGGTCATCCGCAGACGATTCAGCGAAAATTGATGATTTGCTCGACTGCGGTTGTCGTGCTTCGTTTGTATTTTTTTTATTTTTTTCTGTTGATCTGCGCTGGCAAGTAAAATTTTGCCAACGAGTCAAGCTTGTCCGGCTTAATTGAAGAGAAAATGGGGAGGTGCCACTGCACTGTTGCTACGCTGCCGACATTTTATTCGCTTTCCGAGCGCTTACAGTGTCGTGTTCTGGAATCCTGAGTTGTCCTTGCCGGGATCCGAAACCGTGTTCTCGGATTCGTCTCTTTGATTGATGTAAATTGTCAAGCTCGGGAAGGCACGGAATGACGACGACCGGGGTGAGGACTTCGATGCGGTAGTTGTCAGATATGAGATTAGGTTTTGCGGTGGAAGAATTCTGGTGTAGATAAATCCCAGCCAGATTGAGATTTTAAGAATGTATCGAGTCAATCGGTCAGATAGTGGTGGTTGATTCCAGGATTGGACTCTCATTTTTTCTAAGAAAGATAATTCACCTGCTGGTATTTCAGTCATTCCCATGGGAAAATAACCAAACATATCTACAATACACACCGGAAGATCATCCCCCAGAAACTCATCCAGCAAAACCACACCTTAACCATCCCAGAAGGTAATTCCCAAACCACAACAGACATTTTTTCACACATTCACAAACACAAAACTACCTGCCAGGTACAACTAGGACTCCTCTGAAATGAATACAAATGTCGGTTTGGCACATTTCCCATGCTCGACTTGCAGCCCCACCGGGATCGTTTCTTTGCTTTCAAATTATCTCCTGCCTACGATTCACACAATGTCCTTTTGGATTCCCTTGTTCAAACTGCAGAAAAACAGCCCCTCAGTACGCTTGAATGGTCAGAAAACAAACAAAAAAGCAACACCGGCCCCCTCCTCATCCCACCATTTTGCGAAAAGCAATATTTGAAAGCCACAGAGCAAGACACCATCCTAGCGTGGGGGAAAAAAATCGATTCAAAAACAGCTCGCAGATCTCTTGTCACTTATTCTGTTGTCCTAGTTCAACTACAAAAAAAAAAGAAGAGAACTGACCACCCCCAGAGCCATCGCACCCACTTCAATTGCAGAAGCGCTCTCCAGTGCTACAATTTTCGTTATGCTCAGAACGTGCCTTTTTGTTTAGGTTTCTCCCAGATTCCGGATGCCGGCTTTTTCTGCTCAAACTCGTCGACTCTGGTGCATGAGTGTTTATCCAAACAACTTTCTGACCACCGCAGAAGCAGCAGCAGCAGCAGTCGTGGCTTTTGCCGAGCCAGCACTACAAAACCGTAATAAGTGATTTTTCGCGTTCCTAAAACCATCCTTCGAAAATAGATATCCTGCACCGAGCTATTCATTTTCAAGTGGCTTTTGTTTTTCTCCCACTCGGAAAACTGGCACAAACAGGGCCAGCGTGGTCCGTTGCTGTATGGACCTGTTCCAGCAGAAGAGGGACTGCAAACTGGCGCGCATATCTGCTGGCTAGAATCTACATGATAGTCGTGGTGGCGAAGCTGCTTCGAGGGGCCGTTTGAAGCTTGGAAACCTTAGCAGTCAGCAGCGACAGAGGCAGAGGCAGAAGCCAATTCAAGTTTCGAGGAGATTCATCGGCCGCACATGGAATGCATATCGGATGGGAAATGCACTGGCTTCTAACTGGCCGGACAACAAGGGTTGAAGTTTTGATTTTCCAGCTCGGCGGCGATAGTGGTGGTTTTGGAGGGCCATATAGTTTTGCGGTCTTTCATATTGCGGTTGAATGTGTGGAGGGCGGGACGAATTGCAACGCTTCGAATACGCTAGTTGCACAGAGGAAATTAAATTTGATAGAATAAAGGGTGTTTCGATCAAAATTTGGTCGACTTAAACTTGACGCATTTCCTCTCATCGTGCATTAAAAAATTTGCCCACCCCTCATTTTGAACATGTGTGCGTGTAGCATCATGCCTCAATTTTGATTTTGAGAAGAGTACTTCAGTTATCAAAATGTCGTCGAAGGAAGAGAAGCAACGCATCAAAATTTTGCACGTGCATGACGAAAATCCAAACTACTCTCATGCCAAGTTGGCGAAATAGTTGAATGTAACTAAATCAACTATTACCAACGTATTAACAGTGTTCGGTAAACGTCAATCGACAGTAAGGAAAGCTGAATCGGAGGGTAAATCTAAAGCCGGAGGCCACAGGGACGACAAAAAGAATTGCCCGCTGTTTCGAGTGGAACCCCAACCTCTCCGTCCGAGATGTCGCACAAAACCTGGGAGTGGCGCCTTCAATCGTGGATAGAGATAAACAACGAGCTGAACTGTCGACTTACAAGAAAGTGGTGACTCCAAATCGCTACGATAAACAAAACACGTTAGCCAAAGCACGATCGCGAAAGTTGTACACGGCGACGCTGACGAAATTTTATTGCGTGGTACAGGACGATGAAAATTACGTCAAGGAAGACTTTAAACAACTTCCTGGACAAAAAATTTATACGGAAACCGGACGGGGAAAGGTGTCAGATATTTTCAAGCACATTACACTGTCAAAGTTTGCGAATAAATATCTGGTGTTGCAGGCCATCTGTACCTGTGGCTCAAACAGCAACGTTTACACTGTGACCGGAACCGTCAACCAGAAATTTATCTGAGCGAAAGTACTCTGAAGCGTCACAATTGCTCCGATCTATTTTGGCCGGATTTGTTGTCTTGCCAGTACGGAAAAAAGGCCATGGAGTGGTATGCTGCCAACAACGTTCAAGTGAGTTCCACCCAATCGAACAATATTGGGCCATCGTCGAGCGGAACCTTAAGAAAACTCAAAAAGCTGTTGTGAGCGAGAAATAGTTCAAGGCAAACTGACGTTCTGCGGCGAATAAAGTGGACAAGGAGACTGTATACAATCTTATGACAGGTGTTAAACAAAAAACCCGCCACTTCGCATTCGGTAAACAGGAAGCTTAGCTGAATATTTCTGCTGTATTCTCTATTAACTGATCTTGAAAAAGAAAAATAATTTGACTTATTAATAAAATCTTTGATCGACTCACACACATTACTGTTTGACCAAATTTTGATCGGAACACCCTTTACATGCATTCCCCCGATAAGAAACTTCAACCACTCACCGCACTTCATCATCTCGAGGGATATCTGCACTGAAAAATAACTTAAGCTTATATTAACCTTAATAAGATATTGGGGTCAATTCTGACCCATGGCACAACTTCAATGCATGCTCTTGGTTTTGTTTTAAAACCAATTAAGCTAAAATGGTCTATCTCTTAATATTTCATGGAAGTTTAAATTTTTGCGTAAACTTATTTTCATGACGAAGGACTACGTATGAACCCCCAACTGGGGTACAATTTACAAGAAATTGCCTTATGACCGTTATGAAAACTGTTCAGGTTTTTAGCGTTAATATCTCAGCCATTTCTCATAAAAGATTTCAAAACTTTTTCACCAATCGATCGGAAATATTTTCACACGTTAATTTCAATAGAAAAAAAGGTCTGTCTCTTCAGGTCTAAGGGATCATTTATGACCTCAAAACAAAAATGGTTGTATAAAACTACAGACTGCATAAAAGTGTACACTGTTTTAGGCAAATTTGTTCTGCATCAATTTTCTATCTGGGAAAAAAAAATTCCAAGACCTAATTGAAGGCCTAGAACATCTTGAATATGAAGAAGTTTTGGAAGAAAAACTTAATGCCTTTTTAATATTTTAGGCGTTGTTTTAGAACACCGTACATATACATACGGATTATTTAATTTGTTGTTGTTTTTTATTTTGTTTGATTTTTAATGACGTCTTCTTCAACTTCTTCTTTCTTAGCGTTTTCAAGCTTAAAGTTTTCGCAACTAGGTTATTCTCAACTTAGTGTTTTAAATGCACTTTCACAGTTATTAGTTGAGAGTTTTCGATGCCAGGTACCATTTTTGCATAAGTATGATTGTGTTGCAGGTACAATCATACCCTATGCCCAAAAGGTCGAGACATTTTCTTCAACGAAAAATTCCTATACCAGACCGGAAATTGAACCCAGCCACCTCCAGCATGGTGGTACCTTTTAGCTGCGCCTTTACCGACTGAGATATGGGAGGACCCGGTTTAATAACGCTACTTTACACAGTAGTGTGCATTCATGTCCGAAAAGCGGAGTTTTAAGATACAGAGCGGTAATTTCTACTTTCTTTCTACATATATATTGTTTTCTTTTTCTTATTTCTCATTTTTACTTCATCTCATCTGTTCTGCTACATCGATTTGTTTGGTGCTAAACGATAAACATTTTTGCATATTTCTGAAATGCTCTATTTTATCCAAAATGCACTTGAGTTCAGAACTTCAGATCTACAGTTGTAACAGTAGCATTTAAGCAGACCCCCTTCACTCTTTCTAAATTTTAGCGATGGATAGCAGTGCCACGCTCATCGTCAACGAGATAACGTTGAACCACATTGATAGAGAAAACAAACAAACACATGCGCCTGCCCGAACACGTACAGCGAAAAACAAAGTTAGGAAATGACAGAATTTTCATTTCCTCTCAAGCGTCGATCCGCATCGTACAGATCTTCCGCTTCGTATTCCAGTTGATTTATCTGGAATTTAACTTTTCATTTCCCTTTCTATGTCCAGTATTTATATTTACAATTAGTGTTGGTAACTAACAGGTTAGCGAATGAATTAATAAGATTATTTGTGAAAACATGTAAATATTCCAAAAATGAGAAACCACCACCGTTCTGTTTCAGGTTACCCTAATTCTACCAAAGGAGTATCTACAAACTCTTTCTTCAAGGCGTCCTTTCCAATTCTGGTTAATTCTCATAAACAGAGTTTTTTTTATCACTATCTTTTACACGCTATTAATGTTTTGCTGCTACTTCAAATGAATTTCCAGCTTTTCTTCTGAGATTCCAGTGTTTGGTGGTTAATTGAGTTCATGCAATTATTCACTGATAGAACACTGATAAACACTTCAACTTTGAATCAAAACAATCAAAGTAACCTCTCAAAAAACCTGTCAAAAAAATTCCACGCACACTGTGATCCGTGCTAGTGTATGAGAACGTATTATCGAAAATTTCAATGGGCTATCACCAGACGTCGTTGCAATCATATAAAAGAGTGTATACTCTAGATTGTTCAAGAAAATAATACCTTTTACATCTTGTTCATTTACCATCTTTGATTTAAGGCTACATAAGATTATGATATATATTCATACATATTGAATGATCCTTTTGGAAGCTCAACAGTTACTATTCGATAGTTTTGTGATTTTCTAGATCTTTAAAACTGTCCTTGAGTTATGAACTTAAGATCTGCTGTAGTGACTATAGCTTTTGGGGCTTTACAAAGTGACGCTACGTATTCAACTATATTCAGTTTATATTATAGAACGCAAACAATAATAACGAGATAAACGATGATCGGGGTCATTCAAACTGAGTGCAGAACAAAACATTCACAGTGGAACAATAGGTTTTTGGACTATGCAAAGGAACAATATGTATTTATAAAATATTCTATGAATAGTGTAGAAGGTCAACAGACAAAAGGCCTCCATCTAGAAATATTATAGTTCCTCTAAACTGTCCTTAAGCTCGAAATATAAAATTTACAGTTGTAACAGTAGGTTTTTGGGCTATTAAAGGTGACTTTATGTATTCAAACGTATTCAATAAATCTTTTGGGAGGTCAACATTTTTAAAATTTCTGATACTCTAGGTCATCCAAACTGTCGTGGCGTTCAGAACTTAAGATTTACAGTTGTAACAGTTATTTTGAGGCAGTACAAAGAGACAAGAAATATTCCAACATATTAACTTCATATTCTTATAGGTCAACAAACATTTTAAGGCAATATAACATATTCTGAATCATCCAAACTATCGTTGAAATCAGGACATACGACGATCAGAACATCAGTTGCAACAAAAGCTCTCTGGGCTATGCAAAGCTACGCCGTGCATTGAAACATATTCATTGAGTATTTTGGAAGACAAACAGACATTATGAGATGATCTTCTTGGTTATCCAAATTATCCTTGAATTCAAAACTGAAAATCTACAGCTGTAACTGCAGCTTTCAGGACGAAACAAGCAAACAGTATTATGTATTTGACCAATTTAAGTGAGTCTTCTGGAAGGTAAACAGTTAAATTGAGATATCTTGGGATGTTCTAGGTCACCAACACTGTCTTTGAGTTCAAAAGTAAGGATTTACAGTCGTAACATTCGCTCTATAACCTAAGAAAGGTGACGATATGCATTCGAACACATTCAGTGAATCTTCGGTAAGGTCACCAGACATTATCAAATTATCTTGGGATGTTCAAGTTCGTAAAAACTGACTTAAGTTCAGATCTTAAGATAAACAGTAGTAACCGTAACCTCTTTGGCTATAAAAAACTACGATAATTGTTCTAACTTATTCAATGAATATTCTGAAACGTCCACAGACATCATAGGATAATCTTCTTAGTTGTAGGTTATTCAAAACATAAGGTCTACAATTGTAGCAGTAGCTTTTAGGACTATACTTAGTTTAGTTAGTTTGTTTGGCGTAAACATTCCAAGGTTGGATCTAATAATGTTTGTTGGTTCTCCCGAGCACTCATTAAATATGTTTGAATATATACTATTGTAAAGCGGATAAGGCTACTGTTACAATCGTAGCTCTCAAGTTCTTTAGCACTTTAGGACAGTTTGGACGACCTTACATCTCAAAAAATTCTATCCTAAATTGTTCAATCATTTCTATACTATTGACCATCACTTCAATCAGAGCACATCAAATTGCTTGTATAATAACGCTTGTAAAATTTTAAGCCTGTATGAGTTCATTCAAAGAATATTGCATTGTACAATTTGAATGGCTAACAGTTAGTGGCATAGTCCTACGTCATCATTCCGAATAACCCAATGGGGTTGTACTCTGTAGTTTTTAACTTGATTTATGGAACCGTCGGAAGACTACGGCAAGAAGGCCGCGTGTCTTCACATGACAAGGGACTGGCGACTCCACGAGTCCTAGTACAGTCAACAACTCCTTCGACTGCCTTTGGCTATGATAATGTCAAAAGACGACAAATGGCATACTAAGAAACTTTGTACGAATTGGCAACTCTCTACAACTAGTCTGGAATGCTTTGTTTGCAATTCTTGTCACACATCAAAATCAAATCCTCGATCCCTTTTTAGCAGATTCCCGGTGGCCAATGTTACTAGAACCAAGTTAGTTTATTTTTTCAGACAATTTTGAACCGTTAAAAAAATGAGTGTGACTGTATTTGATAACCTGATTAAAAACGCACGTATTTGGTCATCCGTTGATATCAGTTGTTTGTTTTTATTCTATAATTTGATTTCATATAATAACATCAAGTGTATGCAGTCAGCAGCCAACGGAATTCTGAGCGACGGAAATCTATGTTTCATTTTTTTTCTTAACCATCGCCTGGTGGCAGCAGGAAAAATTTAATTTTTCTTGTCATGTAATATATCGACCTGGAAGAAATCGGAATGAAAGAGTTTTCACAGAAAACACAAACAAACAATGCCCCAACAACAATTTTTTCACTGTAGCCCAATAATCAATCTCATTAGATGCCACTGTTAAACTATTATTTACTCGTGATAATCTTTGAGCGAATTAAAAAATAATATCTTTCGCGCTGCCGAATAATAGATAACGTAAACAATAGATACCTCGCAATCCCTGATTACAAAATATGGCCCAACAAAGAATCAACACAACCATTTACAACCGATACTGCTATGTAAATAATATCCTCTTAAATATATTATTCCAAAGAAATGTATAAGTTATAGAGAAAATCAAGACCTGATCTGGATTTTTTTGAGTAAGGGGTGAATCAATTTATGAAAACAGTCATGAACAGCAGAAATGGTGCTTCTCGATATTGCTGTCGCTATTGCAAAAAATAGGCAATCACTTATTGTTAAGTTAACACGGACCCAAACACCTAATTTGAAATTCATCTGTCGTTCAGAAGATCCTTTCAGGAGGCTTTGAACAGCCAAGATGTGATACATTGAATTACCTGATGATACTTCATATTTCCGTATTCAACAGATGTAGTAGTGATTGAATTACCTGAAAGAAAAAGGAAAACCATTGATTAGGAAGAGTATTTGTAAAAGATTCATTTATATTTAGTCACGTGCTACGATATCAACATCGTTTGAGAAGCCTAAGAGTTGAACAAGCTTCCTGAAGATCATGTCACTCATGTCTACCCCAACTCATCGAATTATAGCCTTCAATGCAATGTTAAATAACAAACACGACAATCCATCACCTTCCCGTTACCTCATCCGAGATTCGAAGGGGCTCGAGAGTGTCCCTGAGACTCAGACGACACACATCACATCCGCAGCTCGGATCATCACTTGCATCCTGCACATGTCCGACGACATTTTTAACGTTGCTGAATTCCGTGCCGATCCAAAAACATCATCATAACGAGCAAGACGGGTGCACCAGCACCAGTGTACGGGACGACTTGAAGGTGTGAATCTTTATTTTATGTATCTTTTACTGATGCTTGTTCGTTACTCAAATTTGAAGTCTGTGATAAATATGACATCGCCTTATATTTGAGTTATTTTTTAAGAAAATATGGGAGTAGGCTCTGACTCCGAGTGGACGCGTTTTTCCTGTGCTATCAGTTGATTTAATTGTTTTCAAAGTGGAATGAAGATGATCGTGTGCCAAAGAGCAGTTCCTTGAAAGCATGTCCGTTGTGTTCATGGAGATAAAAGCTGCATTTGGGATATAGCTTTCATTTGAAAGAGTTGAGGCGAACTTGAGTATCGTAGTTTACTTTGTACGACAAAGAATAATAACTTCCGATGGAACTGATCCTAAGACTGGAAGTTTCAAAGTACAGTGGTCCTTGGGCCGAAAAAAGACTTCGATTTGTTTTAGAAGTACTACGAATTGTTATTACATGCATCGTTTAAGAAAGCCGGTTTGGTACTCAGGAGGATCATCCCAAGCATTTATATAAATAAACTGTGAGTATTCTTTCTATGATACATATTCAAATATGCAGTGATTTTACCCAAGTCGGATATTGTCAATTTCGTAAACCTCCTGCAGTTATAGATTTCAGTTTTTGAGTACTTCCAATCTTCGTATATATAACTTCCGTTTCGGACCATGTTTTAACGAATAATGCCCCGCCATGTAAAACTTGGTCGACATTTTTTCAGCCGCTGAGGACTCAGGACCTTCCACAAACTGGCGCTCATATCCTCTGATAGATTTCTACTATATTTCATTAGAACGGCCTTTTGTGTCTCGTAGATCATAGCCGTGGTGATAACAGATTTGTGAATTATTCTTCCAATAAATCAACACGGCTCATTGCATCTAAATAAAATCCATAGTTGAGTGCGTCACGTGGACTGTATTTCGGCAACGTTTCCTTACCGTCAACGACCTTTCTTAACGTGCCGTTAATGTAACTCCCTAATAATGCAGTGGTCACGTTACTTCCTAAGTATTGTAACTTCGTCGAAGACCTCAGGGTTTGGTTCACGTTCAATTCCACGCTCTAGAATCAACGAAAATCCGACTTCCCTGTGAACCGTTAGCACGTGAATGGCGTTGTTTTTTGCCAAATGAACTAAAGAACCTTCGAAACGTATATAGGAAGAAGGGTTTGCTAACCACAGGCCTCAATCGTTTGGATATGTCCGCAGTGTTTTTGGTTCCATTCAACCAACTACGAAATGCGCGGAGTTCATAGATGATGCATCATTTTTCCACGGTACTGTCACCAACTAAATTGTGTTGCACTTTAAAAAGAAATTTCAGATTGAAATTGTCATTATAGAGCTAATTATTTCAATTGCAAATCTACTTGATTAGCAGGAAGTTGAAGTTTGCATGTGTGTTAACCGTGCTCTTGCATTTAATACGTTTTATTTGCTGGTTGTTTACCACAACAACAAACACATGTTTTTGGTTTTCTGAGTAAGAATTGCAGTCTAAAATTATTACTTTTTACACATTTTTGGCATTCTTTCAAACATGAGTAATTCTTTACAATTATATTGACCAGCTGATCGTTGGCACTTCAAAAACATGCACTTTCAAAACTGCTTATTAATTTTGTTGTACTAGTTGTTAGCACTTTCTTTGCTTTTTATTAGTACGACACTTTGCGTAATGTTGTTAATGTTTGTTTGGGTGTCTTTATTCAGTCTTCCTAATCGTAGCTCCATCAACGAGGTGTGCAAACGTCAATGCTAATGCTAATGCTAATAATTGCTTCAAAAACCTTAGGAATGCAAGAAATAATGGAAATTTATTAGTTACGATAGTTATGTATGTCCGATTTTTTCGACTTTTAAAAACAGGTACTAGGCAAGAATTGTTCCATAGTTTGGGTTTAGATGCATTTTATATAAGAAGTTGTCTGATTTTAATTTAGTTGTAACATAATTGAAGATTTTTTTTTAGTCAAGGCTTAATCTCAAGTTCAGTTGTTGAATTGTGCTCATCAAATACATTTTTTATGGTTCGATTCAGCTCATCGCAAATTCCCAAATAGTTTGCCAGGTTGTGGCTGTTACTATCTCTTTTGTATATTTTGTGTGCTTTTTGCTTCTGATTTCTCAATTTTTTATTTGTTTATTATACCAATCTGGCTGGTTTGAATTACCTTGTCACCTTATTGATTTAGTGGTACTTGTTTAAATATTATTTCAAACAATAATTTATTAACCTCCATTAACCTTAACAAAATTTTCAATATTTGCTTTGTTCTTAAAAATGGTTTGCCAATCCTTCTGTTATGTTTGTGTCTTATGGTATCATAATTTGCTCAATGATATTGAAAGACTTCTTCGTATTCGAGGTCATTGGGTCTTTTGTATTCGTGGACAAATAATGAATTGCAGTGTGATAAGCTTTGAAAGGTGGCAGATATTTTCAAGCACATTAAGCTGACAAAATTCACGAAGATATATCTGATAGTGGCAGGCCATCTGTTCTTGAGGCTTGAAGAGCGTCGTTCACATTGCGACGGGAACCATCAACCAGGAAATTTATCTGAGCGAGTGCCTACAAAAAGCTCCGCCCAATCGAACACGCTATCGTCAAGCAGAACCTTAAGAAGACTCAAAAAGCGATTGTGAGCGAGAAACAGTTCATGGCGTTCTGCGGCGAATAAAGTGGACAAAGAGACTGTACAAAATCTTATGTCAGGTGTTAAACGAAAGACCCGGCAATTCACATTCGGTAGAAAGGAAGCTTAGCTGAATATTTCTCCTGTATTCTGTATTAACTGAACTTGAAAAAGAAAAAGAATTTGACTTATTTATAAAACTTAAAATGACTTATACACATCATTAGCCGGCGTCAGCGGTGTAGTGGTAAGCGTGACTGCTACTGGCACCCCAGTGGGTCTGGGTTCAATCCCAGTCGACGTCGGTGGTTTTTCTGAGGCGAAAAAATCTGGTCACGTCTTTCTTCGGTCTCGGCTCATAATCATGAGTCATTAGGTAGGGTCCAAGTGGTGGAGTCGTCTCCCTGGCGTCGGTGATGGTCACCATGTGAGGAAATAGGCCGACGGAAAATAAATAAATTAAAAAGAAATAAAAACACATTACTGTTCGACCAAATTTTGATCGGGACACCCTTTATACGGCTGGAATAAAACTAAAATTTTGACTTGGGTTATGACTCCATGTTTTCATCAGGGTATTACAATGGAATCTTTAAAATAGCTGCTATAAATAATAAAATCCTTCCCACTATTAAAAATATCTTCAGTAAACTGGTAATAACATCTCTTTAGCTCATTCAAATCATTCTTTTTGCACCTCGAGAATGTTGTTGGACATACAATTTGGACGTATAAAACGTCACCTTGGGGGAAACACTGAAACTTCCCTACTCTAAATTCAACCCGCTTTGGAAATGGATGTCTTTTAGCCAGATTCTCAAGGTAGTATGTGAATCAAGTGGCACCATGATGATTATCTTTTTTATAAAGTGGTAGAACTATCTGAATTTTAATAATTATTGCCAAAAAAATCTCATTGAAACACACATTCGTATCGACCTTCTCAAGAGATAAACAAACGCACCACAACCTGAGTTTAGTTTCTTTAGAGCGCAAAATCAGTCCAAATGATTGGCATTAAACCACCGACCACATCCTCGTTTTCCCTTAAGAAACTGGAGCAAACAAGCCATGCAGACGTGAACAGATTGTTAACGATGTACAAAGTAACGAGAGAAGTCAAAATGACTCAAAGGGTTTCAACCCAAAAAAAGCTACAGGGAATCTCAAGATTTACCTGAACCTCCCCAGCCTCATGCACAGTAAAAATGTCGAACCCTTTTCCCGACTCAATGCCCAGCTTCAACCTTGTAGTCTCACCTGTCCAACGCCCCTCCCCATCTCCCATTGAATGACCCATCGTCGCATCTTTGTTGGATATTCTTTCACCGGAGTCAGCACCATCTAGGCGAAACGCTAGTCATAACAAGCAACCGGTAGTGATGGTATGTGTGTATTTGTATGTGCTCCCTTGTTGCTTCCTATTTCTCCGGCAGGTTCTGCTAGATTGTAGTTACCGAAACCGGACCCGTATGGCAGCAACCGAACAGACAACCTCGAGTGACGGGACGGGTAGAGAACCCGAAACCGGGCGCAAAATTTGCTGAATTTATGCGGTGTACGAAGCCCGGTGTGGCATTTTTGGGGCGAAAAATTGTGTATATTATGGTTTTCCCTCTTTGGGATGCTTCTCGGGCTTGCGCCTCGTGTGTGTGTGTGAGGAGGTTCTTCAGTTGCAAAGCAAACAAGCACCGCGGAGCTGGTTGGATGCATACATATTTTCTGACCCAAACTATGGATGGGTCATGAAGAGGGTGGATTGGTGTTCTATGTGGCATAGATACGGTAGTATCGTGAGAGGTGATTGACCATCGTCGTCGTCGATTCCGTGCAAAACCGAAGCAGAAGCCACATGCTGATAAGCACCGACCGACGACTGTGGATGTTTCCACGTATGGAAAACCCGGATCTTCATCGCCTTGCATTAGAAAAGGATTTACGAGTCGGGAGCTCCGGAACGAGACGGGCTTAACCGGCCACTAAGACGTGTGAATCGTTCGACATTGAATGGGAATTGATTTCGATTTGATCGAAGGGACGGGGAAGCGTAGAAATGGATTCGGATTTAGTCAGTGAAATGAATGCGGAACCATTAAGGAACAGCTGTTAATTTGAACGAAGGGCTCTGGCTAAAATCTTTTCGAACAAAAAGAAATCACGACGGATTTGACGCCTCCATTTAACGATTTTGGATTTCTCTCCTTTTTGGACAGTTTAGTTTCAATAGTTGTTTTCATCTCTGACTTAAGTTACTAGTCGCTAGTTTTCGTAAGTCGATATTTTTCTGAAAATTCCGAAACATTTTAAGTTTAGGTGAAATGTTTTTAGTTTTCCACCCCTCATCCGACTCACGTTGTTTCACCGGCACAAAGCTTTTAAATAATTAACGAACCCTATCTCATTGTTCAAAAATGAGCTCAACTGGCGCTTTCCAAACCTTAAAACACTAGTGGGGTGGCCAAGTTCCAATTGAACAACCGACTGACTGAATAAAAAATTAAAAATGTACATGAAAACTCTGCTCATCGTTTCATCCCTCTCACTTATAATAATAATGATCATCATCATCATCATCATTATCATCATCAGCGGCGGCGGCAGCAGCATCTCTCCGTAATCATCACTTATTATCGTACTTCCTTCCGTCCGGTCCCCTTTCAACCGTGCCGCTAAACTCCCGGCAGAGGGTGATAATATTAGCGAATGGATGCATCCCTCGGCCCCCGCCCCTGCCCATCACTTCCCATTAACAACACAAAAGGTAACTCAAACCTTGCATCCCTTCGTCCCTCAGGCTGTGTGCATTGTTTCAAGGTAAATGAGGTCTTGGACAGATAACCTGGGGTGGAGTTTTTTTCCTTTGTTTCGCTACGCGATACGACCGGATTGCGAGGGAAATGGTTTAATTTTCTTTTCATCGCCGTGGCAGCAGCAGCAGCAGCAGCATCAGCAGCCACTAGCCGACGGCGCTGGCACTGGCAAGAACTTGGCACTTTTGCGTCGTGTCCCGTCGCTGGATGACTGGACATTTTGCTTCTTTTAATTTGATTTTTTAATGACACCACCATGGTGAAGGTAACTGCCGTATCATTAAAGGGGGTGACTTTTGAGTTCAGTTGAGTGCCGCGTTCAAGTACTCTTTAATTATGACTCAAGCTTTACAATAAATGCTGCAACCACTTTTTTTGGGCAATGTCAGGCTAAAGAGCAGCAATATAAATACGCAGGGGTGATGCGCAAATGATGGCACGATAAATTAATGAAACAAATCAACCCCTCCCTTCGTGGCAAAATTTTAAACCCATCCACATAAATAATGTCACATTAGTTCCCCCACTCCAATGAAAAAAAAGTAAATTAAAGAAAACCAGTTTTATCTTGAATCTATCACGAACATCCGGAATCAGTTCCATTCATCTTCTTATGGAATCTAAAGTTTTTCGGAACAACAGGAAACTGCAAGTCACTACTTGATTTTAGATGTTCAGTATGAACGCCGTAAAGGTCCTATTCGTTTTCATGACACCATTCACAATCAGAAGACTTATTTTGAAGAAGGATCACCATATTCCTTTTGTTGCAGTACTTACGAGATCTACAACTAGGTTAACGCTATGATGTCGTAGCGTTAACTAATAACACGAAACCACTTTGAAACTGACGGAAATCTTCAAATATTTAACTAATTTAAAAGAAATATCGAGGTTAGGCCTGGCGATTAAACCTAGCTATCTGGATTCATTGGTGATCGCTAATAACGACACCAGCAGAGAAATACAAAGGTGCATTATGGCTGGCAGTCATGCCTACTTTGGACTCCGAAGGACGCTAAGATCACACAAAGTTCACCGAGCTACAAAGTCGACCATCTACAAGACATGGGCATTGCTAGTGGAGGGCCAACGCGCCCTTGGAGTTTTTGAACGGAAGATGCTGCGTACCATCTACGGTGGAGTGTAGATGGAAGACGGAACGTGGAGGAGGCGAATGAACCACGAATTGCACCATTAGCTGGGGGAACCTCCCATCGTACACATCGCAAAAATCGGTCGACTACGATGTCGTAAGAATGTCGGACGACAGCCCTGTGGAAATGGTTCTCGAAAACGAACCGATAGGTACAAGAAGAAAAGGCGCGCAACGATCAAGGTGGATCGATCAAGTAGAAGGCGACCTGCGGACCCTCCGCAGACAGCGAGGCTGGCGAGGTACTACCATGGACCGATTACAATGGAGACAACTTCTGTGTACAGCAGAGGCCACGCCGGCCTTAGTCTGATTGGTAAGGTAAGGTAAGCAGCCTGGGCACTGTTGTCCTTCTGACTTCAGCTAGATTGAGGAGGTGCGTGCCGAGTGACTGTCCACCAAGGAGGTACGGCTCAAACAGCGTCTGTCCAGTCATGCAGCGGCTGAGTGGGAAACGCTGTATTGCGTCATCTATACACCCAAAAGTTAAAAAGGTGGTCAAAATTGCAATTGCAGTTTTTGCAATCATATCTTGAGAAATCCGCACAATTCAGAAAAGGCGATTTTTCCCATCATGTTTCACAAAACGTTTTATGGTATAAACGAAGCCATGCAAGCCCTGCCCTCCGGTTCAGCAAGGGGTATGGGCGCGTTCTGTCGAGTTGGTCGCGGCAGATTTCATGTGTGAATAGACTGCCACATAAACGTTCAAAAGTTCCTGAAACAAATGGACAGCTTGAAGATGCGATGGGGATCATTGTCCTGATATTCCTAGATCGCAGCATGTAGTAAAATGTTTCTTGTCTTCTGATTAAACGAGTGGATACTCATCGGGAATGATCTCCACGCATCCGTCTAACCATTCTGAACGGCCGTTGTGAGAATATCGCTATGAAAATCTCACATGCGCATAGCATGTTACCAGTTACTAATGCTTCTCTCATTTCTCATGTTTCTATTTCCTATTTCGCGGCGAGAGCGGTGTCTTATGACACATTGTGAGTCTCGATATTCGCTACCAAAGTCAGCTTTTCAAAAGCAGAAACACCGAGACGATAATATGGACCTACATCAAAGGAAGGTGAAGCGCAGGTGAGGAACGAGGAACCCTAACAAATTTCACTTTTAGCCAAACAAGCTAACACAAACTTCGAAGGTAAGATGATTTCAATGTCAAGGTAAGAAAATCATATTAATTTCTCTGATTGTTTCATATATTTATGTAACACCATATGTTGGGATAAAAGGAGGGACCATCAGAGTACCCGATTGAAGCGATTTGGATGAAAAGAGTGGGACCGCCAACTTCCTGATTATGGTTTCGATTAACATTTCGTGAATAAAGGGCGGGCTCTTCTCCCATCTAATGGGACTTTTAAATTGGCAGGGCTCGATTTTGGTGTGGTTTATGTGAACCTGTTTCTGGAAGGAGATTCTCTCTAGACCCTTATAGCTATGGGTTGCGCGTTAGTGTATCTGCTAATGGGTCCACCATTATTTGTTGGCCCTTCATACAGGAACATGATGAAACATTTACCACAGAGCAACCTTGATCAAATCGTTTAATTGAAACAGCCCAGTGCAATAGGCAGTTGCCTTGCTACATTAGATGATAAATCACATCATCATCATGATCACCTAACTCACGTTATATATTTGAAGAGATGGAAGGTTTTTCAATCATCTAACATCGCAGCGGAAGAGATCAATAAAGGGTGTATTCGATAAAAATGGCACACAGAAAATCTTCTGTAACTTTGAATCGTATGAGTAAAAAACCTAGAAATTTGAGTAGATCTTATCCATAGTGTATTATTTACATCTGCCAAGTTTCATAGTTATACATTCAGTAGTTCCAGTCATGTCGTCGAAACAAGAAATTGTCCGTGAGAAAATTTTGTGCACTCACAATCAAAATCCAGGGGCGTCCCACCGGTGGATTGCTAAAAGGCTTGGAATTGCAAATACAACTGTGTCTCGTGTAATAAGAACCTTCAAGGAGCGTCTGAGTGTCCAAAGGAAGGAAGGGAGTGGTCGTAAAAGTGGTCCAATGGACAGTAAAATGGCCAGGAAAGTCGTACAACAATTCAAGAACCGTCCAAACATGTCAATTCGAGATGTCGCTAAAAGTTCAAGGTGTCAGTCGGTTTTGTGCAGAAAACCATGAAGCGTGCTGGGTTACATAGTTTACAAAGTGCAAAAAGCCTCAAACCGGAATGAAAAACAAAACATCACTGCGAAAACCCGCGCCTGGAAACTTTACACCGAAGCTGCTCACCAAATCCGGTTGCATCGTGATGGATGACGAAACATACGTCAAGGCCGACTTCCGTCAACTTCCTGGGCAAGAATATTTCGTTGCCAAGTCGAAGTTCGATGTTCCGAGGATGTTCGAAAGAAGAAACCATCGAAATTTGCAAAGAAGTTTCTAATCTGGCAGGCGATTTGCGGATGTGGTGAAATAAGTGCTCCCTTCATCACTTCCGGAACAATAAACGGTGCGATTTACACGGAAGAGTGCCTTAAGAAGCGTCTCTGCCATTCATTAAGAAGCACAAAGGATCAACTCTGTTTTGGCCTGATCTAGCATCCTGCCACTACGCTCGAAACGTATTGGAGTGGTACTGAGCCAACGGAGTCAATTTTGTGCCAAAGGATATGAACCCACCAAATTCACCGGAACTTCGTCCAATTGAAAAATTCTGGGCAATTATGAAAACGGAACTTCGCAAACATCCCAAAACTATAAAAACAGAGCTAGAATTGAAGAAAATTTGGGTAAAACAACAAAAACACTGGGAAAATCGGTTGTACAAAATTTGATGGGTGGAGTGAAAAGGAAGGTGCGGGCATTCGGGATGGGAGACGAAATTGAATAAAACAAATGTTGTAAATCAAAACTCATTAGTAGTTCTTCATTTCCTGAAAATTTCAAGAAAATCCGATAATCAGTTTAATTTTGATGAGTATATATGTGTGTGCCATTTTTATCGAAAACACCTTTTAGCTGCATTCATGACGCGGAAAATAACAGCTGTGGTAGGCTTTTGAAAATTACGGATTCTGTAGGCATTTGAACTTATTACTGAATGTATTTTTTATTTCTGGTTTCCAAATAGACTTTTTACCAATTCTGTGCTGATGTAAATCATGTGTTTGATTTAACAGTCTCAATCTTTGTCATTGTTTCATCATAACCTCACAATATCACAGACATTAGGTTATATCGTTTTATTTATTTTACTCATCAGATGATTTGAACATTTACTTTTTTTTTTTTTTTTTGAAAATTTGTCTTCAACTCTTTTCAATAGATCTTCCCCTGGCTCTCGCAAAACCCTTTGAGGTAGTTTAACCTCAACTACCAGGTCCCAGGGCTGGTCTGGTTCTTTACCATTTTGGAAAGAAGCACACTAGAAGGTTGCCAGATCAGTGATAATGCAGTGCCCAAAAAATGCGTCTGAAAACTTCCTCCAGTATTTCCTATCGACAAACATTATTAGTACTGGAGATAGTGATCGATGGTCAAGCCACATAATTTGCGGAATAGGTTGGAATGTTGCACTTGATCACATAAACGCAGTTGAAAAATCTGCATACTTATTATCACAACCTAGCGCACTTTTGGAAAGCATTATCACAAGGGAGCCTGTTCCATTATTCATCTCATGATCCATTATTCATAATATTCGGAATTATAGGAGTTTCTGATATGTGAATGAATCTGTTCCTTTTTGTTATTAAGTTACTTTCATAACTTCCAAAAATAAACAACATTAAACTTAAATAAAAAGTTAGAAATCCATTGATGGTTACCCGTCGATCTTTCGTCTACACAAATTCAGTGCAAATTGCTATGAGATGAGATGAACATGGAAATGGTAACCCAAGATGCTATGCTTGTATCAAAGCTTTCTACCGTGAGGCGATTTTGCTTACTTCATTCTAGATTGCCTGGTGATTTCTCATGCGCCTTTTCGCGAAATACTTCTGTTTCGACGGCATTTTGAGCAAAACTGATGCTGCTATTAAACAAAACAGAAAATACTAGCAGAAAGAGGAGAGAAAGAGCTAACGCATACCACACTCTTATTTCTCTCTGAGCTCGTTTGTTGTTGAGCAGCAGAGGCTTCTCGATGCAAATTCCAAAATTTTAATTGCCACCAGTTATAAATAATTCAAGGAAATTACGAAATCACTTTGAAACTGACGGAAATCTTCAAATATTTAACTAATTTAAAAGAAATAGGGTATGTGTCCCTTGACTCAGCCTATTATGCAACCATCGATTACATTTTTTACTATAACTCATAAAGTTTTCTTGCTGTCAGTGAGATTCAACTAGTTATACACTTGGTAAGATAAGTTTGACAAGAAATTAGGCATTTGGAGAGAGAGAGAGAGAGAGAGAGAGAGAGAGAGAGAGAGATGGGTGAATTTCTGTTCATTCTCGCATTTCTGCACCTGTTCCTTAGTTTTCAACCGATTTGCAATATATTTTTTGTTGACGTTATTTTGGTAATAATTATATGTTTTATAAATTTTTTTTACTAATCTCCAACAAAAATCGCCATAACAACTCATACAATATTGGAATGTTGAAAAGATCAGTGTAACATTTAATTTTGCTTCATTTGATGACAAAATATTTGAAATTGGATCCTACGCATTGGAGATATTCCATTTTAAGTAAATGTGTTTTGTTCAATTATTAAAAAAATCAACTTTAAACCATATCTCAAAAACTACATTAATTTTTTTTTGGACGGCGTTTTTCAATTTTGCGTAAAATTTCACTTTAGACAAATTATAAAGTTCATCACTTCTGATTTATTTTGTTAACTAGTGTAATTGATCCCCCTCTCAAGAAATCGTTTTAAAACTTTCATAAAACCTGATAAAAGTTTTGAAAAAGTTTTAGGACACTCTTCTTTAATTTGAACGTATCTTAGAAATGCTGCTTTGAAACGCTCTTAGAACCTTTCGATTTTAAATAAAAGCACATACCTAGAGAAAGAACAATATGTGAAAAATAAACAAACTGTCATAATGGATGCCCATAGGTGGAAGAAATAACAAACTAGATCGTCCAAGTGGCAATTCAAACCTATCCAAAAAACTGAATACTGCTTCATCTCAGCCACCAACGACACCGCAGCAAGACGAAGATGTCCGAACAAGCGATACTCATTGCCACAAGGACGAATATAAAAGTCGGAAGTAGTGCGCTGGAATCGCTCAGTGATCCACTACACAGCGCACTGTTTCCGATGTCAGGTATAGCGGATAGATCAAGAGGAACCTCGTGTTTCTGCCGTAGACATAATAATATTAACTGTCCTTCTTCCCAAAACCATTGGTAGCATATCTAAGTTAGAGTTTTTTTTTTGGTTCTTATCTACTTACACTGCTGAATAAAAACAACAAAAAAGCTAGAATTATGACTGAGAACAACAATTATGTATAGGCAATTTTAATTTGAACGTCCACATCTTCTTTGTTTATGATTTGCCTTCTCCACACTGATTATAAAATCATCATACGCAAGACTTGTTTACCTTGATCAATTCAAACAAGTTTTATTCAAGCGTTACTCATCTTTTTCAAGAATAGAACAAATAAAGGTGAAGTCATAGTGCTTCGCATAAACCTTGTTAGTCTTGTGCAAAAAACATTAGTTTTATATGCGCTTTAAGGTAGTTTCAGAAAATACCATTGGATCATTAAAAAAGGAGTCAGTAGGTTTTGTTATATCAAATGAAATTCATAGCGCCAATCGTAAACATCGAACTCTTTGTTCCGTTTATGTCGCTGAATTATCGACAATACACTTTACGCTAGCAATTGTCGCCTCATTAACACCAGATCAGTATGACATTTTCACGGATGGAGGGAGGCAGGGCAATCAGACTTAGGCCGACGTGGCCTCTGCTGTACACAGAAGTTGTCTCCATTCTATTCGGTCCATTGCTGTACCTCGCCAGCCTCGCTGTCTGCGAAGGGTCCACAGGTCGCCTTCTTCTTGATCGATCCACCTTGCTTGTTGCGCACCTCTTCTTCTTGTACCTGTCGGTTCGTTTTCGAGAACCATTTTAACAGGGCTGTCGTCTGGCATTCTTACGACATGCCCAGCCCATCGTAGTTGACCGATTTTTTCGATGTGAACGATGAGAGGATCTCCCAACAACTGGTGCAATTCGTGGTTCATTCGCCTCCTGCACGTTCCGCCTTCCATCTGCACTCCATCGTAGAAGGTACGCAGCACCTTCCGTTCAAAGACTCCAAGGGCGCGTTGGTCCTCCTCTAGCAATGTCCATGTTTCGTGGCCGTAGAGAATTACCAGTCTAATTATGTCTTGTAGATGGTCAACTTTGTGGTTTGGCGAACTTTGTGTGATCTTAGTGTCCTTTGGAGTCCAAAGTATCCAAAGTGTCAGCCATAATGCGCCTTTGTATTTCTCTGCTGGTGTCGTTGTCGGCGGTCACCAATGAGCCAAAATACACGAATTCGTCGACTACTCCGATTTCATCACCGTCGATTTGAACTCGTGCTAGGAGGCCAACATTGTCTTCTCGTGAGCCTCTTCCCTTCATGTATTTTGTTTTCAATGCATTAATCACAAGCCTTAAGTCTGATGTACGTTTTCGCCATCGTCTCAATGTTACGTGCTACGATATCAACGTCGTCGGCGAAGCCAAATAGTTGGACAGTGGCGTTCGTTTGTTAGTGGCTTCCGAATTCGACGCGTGTTGTACACTGTCGAGAGTTTTGAGCACATACATACTGCAACTAGGTAGTGATCCGAGTCTATATTCGCACTGCGGTAGGTGCGAACGTTGATGATATCGGAGAAGAATTTCCCGTCGATTCTCCAAGTCGATCTCCAAGTGGCTTTGTGGATGTCTTTACGGGGGAAGAAGGTACTTCGAACAAATAAACCACGGAAGGCCGCAAATTTCACGCATCGTTGGCCATTATCGTTCGATATGGTATGCTGGCTGTTAGGCCCTATTACCGGTCCATACATTGCCTCCCGTCCTACCTGAGCGTTCATGTCACCAATGACGACTTTTACGTCCCGCTGCGGGCAGCCGTAATACACTTGCTCTAGCTGCGCGTAGAACGCTTCTTTTTCGTCATCGAGTCTCCTGTCGTGTAGACGGTGTACGTTGATGATGCTGTAGTTGAAGAATCGACCCTTGATCCTCAGCTTGCACATTCTAGCATTAATCGGAAACCATCCAATCACGCGTTGACGCATTTTGCCCGACACTACAAAGCCGGTGCTCAGCTCGTTTGTTGTATCACAGCTCAGGTAGAAAGTAGCCGCTCGATGTCCGCTTTTCCATACCTTCTGTCCTGTCCAGCAATCCTCCTGCAGTGCTACGACTTCGAAGTTACGTGGTTGAAGTTCGTCATAGATTATCCTATCGCAGCCAGGGAAGCAGAGCGATTTGCAGTTCCATGTTCCGAGTTTCCAATCGTAGTCCTTAATTCGTCGCCTAGGTCTTTGCCGATTGTTCCGGTCCGTATTCTTTGCATTATTTGTAACATTGTTTTTAAAGGGCGGCTTGCTGGGCCTTCCCAACCCCTGTCTCGCTGGAGGACCGTCGTGCACAGCACTGTTTAGAGTCCCACGCTGGCACAAGGACGATGATCAGCCGCCCCTAACATGGATAAAAGACGTTCGGATAGACTGCGCCCTTTAAAGAGGCAGCCCCTCTTCCCTGTCAGCATATACCAAGGTCCCACCGGGGTTGGTTACGCGATCTTTCCTATGGTTACTCATACCCCAGTCGGCACTACGGGAGGTAGGGATGGGAGTTACTGGATAAGAGGCTAAGGGTCGCACTAAGATCTATTTTATACCTGCAGGTCTGCGTTATATCAATGTATTTAAAAAGTGTATCCGAATTCATTGATCACGGTGTGCATTGAATAATTAGTTGATTTTGAATTGTGTAATTTCATATTTATGATTGCAAGTAGTGTACATGTGAGCAGAATGCCAGATTCATAATAAGAAAAAAAACTGAAGTGTAGAAGAAGAAAAAAATCTCCCCTTAAAATTTATTGGTATCATGTCCTAGGTTTTAAGATGAAATACCTTCCATCAAAGTTCATTAAAATTAAGCCGAATATATTTCATAATACACCATAATCATCCACTTTTCACTGAAATAGTTTTCGGCCTATTGACGCATATGGCCTAATGGCGTTCGGTGTAATGGTATTCAACCTAATGGCCACCCTTCACACATTTTCCCCTTCAGAAAAAAAACGTGCCTCAAAATCACGACTGTGCCCTAGTAACTCAAAACCAAATCTCCAATCCCATCTGCAATCCTTCATCAACCTGTCAGGTAGATATGTACGCCGCTTTATGAACCCAATCTCCCTCCCCGTTCCCATCCCGGCTGGCAAAAGCAACAGCAGCACCATATTACATCAATCCGACAACCCAATCAAAGTCGAATCACCAACCATCCGGAAGGTAGAAATTGGTCTGCAGACAACACAAAATAACATTCGCATAAATTTCCCCAACCTGGGCCAGCCCCCCCCCCCCCCCCTCCCCGCCAGAAACGCCAGAACGGAAAACCGACTCAGTTTCATCCTTCCGGAGCGCTTGGGAGAAATAAACGTAAAAATCGTTATAATTTATGAGTCTTTATTGTTTTTATTATCTTATCTTATCCAGTGAGAACGCGCATTATGCTAGCGCTCTGCGGTTGGAAACGGTATCCTTTTTCCCCCGGTTTCCTTATGGGTTCTCTGCTGCTGACACATCAATCTTTTTTTCATCTTTTTTTTTCCGGGTTGCTATTGTTTTTGTTGCTTCCCTCAGTGTACACTTTGGTACACGTTTTTCTGTACTGTTTTTGGGGGTCCATTAGAGAGAGAACACGGATGGTGGTGGCGGAGGAGGATTCAGAAAACTCGTTTGTTGCCAACCTCTGTGGGTGCGATCGGAACCGGTTGATATGGCGAATGATTAGGAGATAATAATGGCTCAATTTATATTGTAATTAAATTTGGTTTGTCTTTATTATTCCGAGCTGAGCTCTGGAGTAGTTGTAAGTAACGATCCCTTTTATTGCGGAACCATTCTGAGCCATTACAAAGTTTAGCCCACAGCACTTCTCTTCGTTCGAATAGGGCGAGGAATAGGATGATTTATTGAATTAATCACGATTATGTGGCAATTTGAAGAGGCTCACCTAATTGTTTGGATGCTGAAGTTTAATGGCTGCGGCTATCCAGGAGCGTTTGTTTGTTTGATAACATCCCCTGCTCTGCGGAGAGCTTTAATATCGGAAGCTTTAAAGCCGAAGCCAAAAGTGATGGACGAACACCGATCAGTGCTGTGCTCGGCAGCAGCAGCAGCAGCAGCAGGTCAGATTTATGGCACCTGCAGTGCCCACATCAGCAATAAGATCCCCACGATACACCAACCCTTTTTCACAACCAGGCTGGGGACGAGACCCGGGGTCAGACCAAGCTGCAGTGTAGTGTAATTTAATTTTTTAATTAACTTTTTTTCCCGCACACTTCTTACATCATGTTGCTGCTGCTGCTGCTGCTGCTGTCATCTCGTGTACAAGTTTGTTCAGCCTGCACAATGCCGATCCTGCAGAATTTTCTGCTGCAGCAGCTATCCTTTGTACGACGTAGCAGCTGACGTTATTGTTAACCTCCCGTGCTATGGATGTGTGTGTGTGTGTGTATTTGCGCCCAAGGCTGTAGATTGCTTCTGGCCAACTAGTCATCATCTGATGCCGCTTCTTCGGGCAGCATCCGACAAGACAAGTTGCATGGAAAAGAAACAGGTTATAATGTCGTTTTCTGGGCCAGGACAGCAAGGGGCAGGTTGGCTACTAAAGGGTATGGTTTCATCATCATCATCAGCAGCATCATAGACACCATCATTGCCGCCACCATCAGATGGCTATTATCTTCTCAATTGCAGCTAACGGAAATTGTTCGACCTCTTGCTTTGCAGAGTGTTTGAGATTGGTGTGCATGCCGTATCGATAGGGAGCAGATTTCTTTCTTTTTCTTTTTTAACGATGTGTTGTACTGTTCCAGGCATATTGTAACCTTTAACATTTGACAGTGGTCCTGGGTGGCAGTGTAAAGGGATAAAATTGTTAATCATGGAGACACTATTAAGGGATCTTTGGGCAGATAAGCTTGTATGTTGACGATAACAGCTAAATACCATGTCCAGCTCGATTCCGAACAGCAATATTAGAACTAGGGAATTTGATTCAGTTATTCTCAGAACTTTAGACAATGATTGAATATGTGTAATAGCACGGGGCTAAAGGGTGTTCCACATCAAAATGCATCACGGGAAATTACTTTTTGAGTATTTTCTCTAGAAAATTTGGGTATAAGTAGTTTAGAATGCTTTTTTGTTGTAGTTTTTTTTATTATTGTCAGTTTTTCGAAAATTGGAAACAATCGCGTCACCTGAAGAGCAACGATGTGAATTGAGTTTGCTTGCACAACCACCAAAAAAATCCTCAACTTCCTCATTGAGACATCGGAAAACAACTTTGAATCGCGCAGTCAAGGGTGAGTCGTGTGATTAAACGTTACTACGAAACTCTGAACATCGTAGTAGTAACAACTCTGAGCATTGAAACTCTGAACGGAAAGAGAAATGCGGTCAGAATGGATGTTCTATTAATGGCCAAGATCACAAGCGTGTCGTGAAAGCGTTTGGGCGGAATCCCAATGCTTTGGTCAGGGATGTGGCCAAAAAGTTAAATCTGCCCAAGTCATTCCTCCAGAGAGCCAAGGACCGGCAGGGCCTGCGATCGTACAAAATGCAGAAGGTTCCAAGTTCTCTACGGCCATGAAACATGGACATTGCTAGTGGAGGACCAACGGTGCCTTGGTGTCTTTTAACGGAAGGTGCTGCGTAAAGCTCGATTCAAAGTAAATCTAGACGCACGGTTCAATACACCGTCGTGTGGTTGGAACAAAAAAAAACGATTGACAGGCATTTGTTGATGCTTCATTGACGAGGAAATTGGTGAGAAGTTTTTCTCAATTAATCGACGCATCTCGAAATTACGGATCATGGATCTTGAGAAAAGAAATATAATTGTGAACAAACATCAAGAGAATCCTTCGTGGTCTGCCTCAAAAATAGCCAAAGTATTGCAATTCGCAAAGTCAACCGTGTGTCTTGCAATCAAACGTTGCTAGGATACTCTGAGTGTGAACAGCGTACCTATCATAAAAGTGGCAAGGAATCTGCAGTTGTGGCCTTAAAACCAAGGTATCACATCTCACACAATGACGTCGAAGGTTTGCATTAAAGAGTATCTGAAAAAGCGGATTTTAAGGCAACACAAGACCAACGTTATGTTTCGGCTGGATCTAGCCTGCTATCACTACTCTAAGGAGGTACTGTAATGGTATGCTGCAAACAGTGTTAATTTCGTCACCAAAGAGATTAATCCTCCGAATTGCCGTGAGTTCAGATCGATCGAATAATATTTGTCAAGCCAAAACTTCGAGCATGCGGTAAAGAAGTGACAAATGCACAACATATGTGTTTAAAGTGGAATAGGTTCACCGGTACAGTGTCACCAGTGACTGTGCAGATCATGATGGCATCGATCACAAGTAAAGTGCGACAGCTTGTTCGAAACGGTGAAATGTTAAAACTTGTTTTATATTGCTGAATAAATACCCTTTTGTTTGATGTTTTGATCAACCGTGTATATTGTCTTATTCTGCAGCTATGTTCACTTGAAATCGTTCAAATTTACTTTAAATCGTGTTTTTGGATCTACGGTGGAGTGAAGATGGAAGACGGAACGAGGAGGAGGCGAATGAACCACGAGTTGCATCAGTTGCTGGGAGAACCTCTCATCGTACACATCGCTTAAATCGGTCGACTACGATGGGCTGAGTTTGTCGTAAGAATGTTGAACGACAGCCCCGTTGAAATGGTTCTCGAAAACGAACCGACGGGTACAAGAAAAAGATGCGCGCAACGAGCAAGGTGGATCGGTTAAGTAGAAGGCGACCTGCGGACTCACCGCAGACAGCGAGGCTGGCGAGGTACTTCCAGGGGCCGATTACAATGGATACAACTTTTGTGTACTGCAGAGGTTGCTCCGGCCTTGGCCTGATTGGTAAGGTCTAGTAAGCAGAAGGCTCCAAATCGGAAACAGTACATCCAGATGCTGAAGAAGCCTTATTGTCTCATCATAGATGAGCATACGTTGTAGCAAATACGCTCTATTATTTAGTAAACGTCCCAGGATATAATACAGCCGTATACTATTAGCTGTTTTGTTCACTTTAATAATACATATTAAGATTGTGATAAAATATTCATTTGTTTGTAGCAAAAATTTCTTTTTTTGTTTTCAAAATGAATTCATACCTGTGTTCACCACCATAAGAAAGATCGATCTGTATAGACTTACACTTTGCATACAAATTTAAATGCGTTTCCACTATGTCCAGCCTTGCACAATTTCGTCCCAAATACACTATTCGCTGGGGGCTCATTTCCAACCCGCAGGACCGTGGAAATCACACCTATCTGAGGATTTCAGGAACTTCTACTCGTTCACTTTGACTTGAACCGATGAAGAGGCCGGAGTGCGAATACTCAGTGCCTAAGTATACTGTCGCGGTGTGTTTTTCATGGTTTGTGTCAAAAAGCGTGAGGAATCTAGAAAACCGATTCCAACAATACATTTGTCGTGCCTTTCCATTGTACGGAAAACATTAGTTTTGTGTGTGTGTGAAGTACGTTAAAAAAGTAATTAGAAAATGTCATTGACGTGACCACCTGGCACTCGGTGTCGGCAGAAACCTGAAGAGGACACGAACCGAACCTAGTTCCGATATGGCCCAAACCGGACATTTCCAGAATTTTTTTCACCCAAAAGTACATCAACATCATACCATGAACTAAGAAGAACACTCGATTTTTCACCCAACGGTGCAAAGACATCATGCCATAGACCAACAAGGGGATTTGGTCACATCCGGATTTCAACACGTACGTCCTCAGCCCCTCCGACAATAAAAAAATTCGAATTTAAAATTAATGATACTCCGCCGTTAGGCATTGGAATTTGATGTAGTTTTAGGCAATAGATCACAAAATTGTCCTAGATTGCGAATCTGTACTGGTTATTCTGAAAATGTCCGTAGTTTCGAGTTCCAAGGTGGGAGTACAGGGGTAAATACCTGTCCACGGATAGTGGACAAAATATTTTTAGATGCGAAACATGGCATGCGGCATATCAAACTTCATGATTTACCAAAACCAGGTCATCAGAAGACATTTTGAGAATTTTTGACCATACTGACCAGACACTAAAAGAGACCCTGCGGGATCCGAGTTCCTTCGGAAAAGTGGCCATAATCAAATCTTTTTCAAAACCTTGCTTGCGACATATCAAACTTCATGATTTTGCAAAACTATGTCTTCTGAAGACACTCTGAGGGTGTATGACCATACTGGCCGCTTAGGAGCGGGTATTTTGAGTTCCTCCGGGAAAGTGGCCATAATCAATTTTTAACCAAAACTTGCGGCTTATGACATATCAAACATTATGATTTTGCAAATATAGGTCTTTGGAGGACATTTTGGGAATTCCTGACGATATTTTGGGGTCCATGATCCTCCGTAAAAGGGGCCATATTCAAATCTTTTCCAAAACCTGGCCTGCGAAACACCAAACTTCATGATGTTGCTAAACTTTGTTTGTTGTTATCTTTTTGCTAAATTTCCTATTTGGTAATAGAGTGAATATCAGCGTTGGGCCACCAGACTCTAGCCAACACCGTTGGGGGGTTATTAATTATACTGCCAGTTGTGGGGTAGAAAATACAACATGGGTACCCAAGGATTCAACCGAGGCTAGGACACATAGGGTGCCCAAGATAACTACACCGGTAATCAAACGCCGATTGGACATAGGAATGTCCACAGCTGGATTATCAAAATGTAGGCACTAGGGGTGCCTGCATTATGGACTCGGATATTGGAACGAACGGATAAGATTTAGAGGATATTGGAACGAAACCGCTATGATTATTGGCTTTTACCTTCGAGATGCAGTAAATGACTCATGGACGACATCACACTCTGGCCAACGGCAACATCGGAAGTTTTACCAGGTTAGTTAGTTGACATTCGGATTCTACATGCAATATTTTTCCACATGAACTCGACTTTGCAATGACATACATTAATTGTTATGTTATATATTCTCCGTGCGAGGAGTAACGATTATGATGTAGAAGGAGATGTTCGCTCATCACCATGAGGCACCAAGAGTGAACAACAATGTTTTTGGCTAGAATGAAAGATATGAAGAGAAAGTTTTGATAGTTCCGCTAGTGTGCGGCAGGATTGGAAATGTAACAGATGTTTTTTTTTTAGGAAAATTGAGCGAAAAGGGCATGTATACAGTGGTACTCGAACCAAGGACATTTTTGCCTAACATCCCACTGCGGGGTAGGTTGAAGGAGCACGGACTAAGTCCGCCACTTCGCATCGCTTCACGGTGTTTCTCTCCGAGGTCTCTACGTTGGAGACGACGAGAAAAACTTTAGTGATCGTCAGTCGGTGCGAATCAAAACAAACCCAAAAAAGGAGAGAGTTCCTCTCCCATGTGCGCACCAGTAAACAGAGTGCACACAATAGATCGCTAGAATACAAGCCACAGTGGTACATGAGCGTCTTCCAACCGGACATTTTTGCCTGTTGAAGTGGCGGACTTAGTCCGTGCTTTAACCTACCCCGCAGTGGGATGTTAGGCAAAAATGTCGTTGGTTCGAGTACCACCGTATACATGCCCTTTTCGCTCAATTTTCATAAAAAACATCTGTTACATTTCCAATCCTGCCGCACACTAGCGGAACTATCAAAACTTTCTCTTCATATCTTTCATTCTAGCCAAAAACATTGTTGTTCACTCTTGCTGCCTCATGGTGATGAGTGAACATCTCCTTTTGCAATGACGATATTCGCCGAAGCCACCACGTGTCTGAAACCATCGGACTCATTCAGTGATCGAGGGTATCGTCGCAAACGACATCGGCTACACCAATGGATGACGCAACCTACGGCAAGATGACCATCAAGGATTGGAGACTTGCGGAATCTTAGGCCACCCTGATATTTCCAACTCCAAGCAGAATTACGGAAGGACATCGTAAGGACATATTCATCAGTAAAAGCACAAAATCTGTGGTAAACAGTAGAACACAAGGAACAGGAGCGCAAAATTCAGAGAAAACATCGTTATTAAAGGGTGAACACGAAATTATTGCGACACATTCTACAGGGCATAATTTTTTTACCATTGGGTAAAAATCAACCAAATTTTGCACACTTTCTCATTGATGTGTATTGTTTACATGCTGTCAAACTCGAAGTCGTGTTTTTCGATTCAACGAAAGTGGAGGTGAACCAACGCGAGTCGAGAGAACAAATTCTTTCCAAACACCTGGAATTTCCTGACCTGTCGCACCGGCAGTGGGGAAAAATGTTGAACATTCACCATTCAACCGTCTCCAGAGTGTTGAAGCGGTTCCAGAAGCGGTTGACGTTGAACCACGGCAAAGGAGCTGGAAGAAAACCGGGACCGGAGAACAAAAAGACGGAGGGAAAGGTGAAGCGGATGATTAAAGCAAATCCCAACGTCTCAAGCCGTGATTTGGCTAAAAAGATCGGCATGTCGCAGCGCTACGTCCAGAATGCAAAGAAGAGAGCTGGACTACATACATACAAGGTACAGAACTTCCCAAATCGCGATGAGCGGCAACAATCGACGGCTAAAACTCGGGCACGGAAGCTCTACGAGAAGATGCTGACAAAATATGGCTGCTGTGTGATGGACGACGAAACGTATATAAAAGCCGATTTTAAGCAAATTCCGGGGTTGGAGTTTTTCACCGGCAAGAGCAAGTTCTATGTGGACGACAAATTTAAGAAGAAGAAAATGTCGAAGTTCGCCTCCAAATATCTCATTTGGAAGGCCATCTGCTCTTGCGGACTGAGGAGTGAGCCTTTCGTGACAAAGGGCACATTAAATGGCGAGATCTACAAATCTGAGTGCCTCGAGAAGCGCCTTTCGCCGTTCTTGCAGCAACACGACGAGGCTCCGCTATTTTGGCATCATGCCACTATTCTAAAAGTGTCCTGGAGTGGTATGAGGCCGATTCTGTCCATTTCGTTCCAAAGGACATGAATCCGCCAAACTGTCCGGAGCTGCGCCCGGTGGAGCAGTACTGGGTAATGATGAAGCGGGAACTTCGGAAGAGCAAGAATACAGTCAAAGACGAGAAGGACATGTTAAGAAAATGGAAAAAAAACTGAGAAACTGGTACCGAATGACACTGTAAAGATGGAGGGCATCAAGCGAAAATGCGTTCAATTTTACACTCAAGGCTCCATCATCGATTAACTTTTCTTTTGATTTTTGAAGTATATATATGTATCAAACTACCCTAAAATTTTGGTTTGATTCTAAACATTATAAGAAAATTGTCATGACATTTTCAGTGTCGCAATAAATTCGTATTCGCCCTTTACATTCGTGCGAACGATACGTGGAGAACGGAGAGCTGAGAGACGGAGATTATCAGCATCAGCGGCAGTCACAGGTTTTTGAGGGAGGGTGAGCAACCAATTCACCCACCATTACAATGATACACAAATTGTACGTTGGACCACGGGAATCGAAGAAGGGCAGTACATCGATAAAACATAACTACGGAAGGCTTGTTCAGAAATGTTGGACATTTCAGGGTGGGTGAGTATGTTCGGAAGTAACATCACCCTGCCCTCACTACGCCACTGCCGAATGAGAGGACTTTCTCTCCAACGATCGTTCCCCGTGTCCGAGACGGTTTCTCCCTACCACATCGACCGATAGCGACAGCGATCAAGGGCGATCGTTATCGGTGACGTCACCGCTTAGGATCTTCTGCTTGTTGGATAGTGGATGATCTGCTGTGCGGCAGTCGTGTCTGTTCTGACTCCCAAGAAGGATGGATGGGAGCAGATCCACATTGGCAGATAATGTTCTGTGTTAACTGTTTGTGATGTAGTGAATGTGCAAATGTAAATATGTAAATAAAATGTATGTTGTGTGATAAGGACATAATAAATGTGCTGCGTGATTGGTGTACGAATGTGTGATGTGTTGTGTGGAAAAGAAAGAGGCTGATTAGAACTACAAAAGAAGCCCCAAACCCAATCAAAATACAGTCCACTCATGGAGAAGCCCAGTATATTCCACCTCACAGCTGGCAGTAATTAATTACCCCCCAATCAGTGTTGGTTAGGGTCCGCCAACAACCAGAAAGTCACTCTTAGTGGCCAGTATAGTCAGCAGTCTTCAGAATGTCATCCAATGAAAATGTTTTGCAAAATCATTAAGTTTGATACGTCACAAGCCAGATGTTGGTAAAGATTTGAATATGGCTACTTTTCCAGATGAACTTAAAATCTCGCAGTGCCACCCAAAATGGCCAGTATAATCAGGAATTCTCAAAATGTCGCTAGCCAGGTGTTGGTAAAAAATGAATATGGCCACTTTTGCGGAGGAATTCGGATCTCGCAGAACCTCCCTAAGTGGCCAGTATTGTCAGGAGTCCACAGAATGTTCTCCAAAGACCTAGTTTTGCAAAATCATAAAGTTTGATAAGTAGCAAGTCAGGTTTTTGTAAAAAATTGATTATGGCCACTTTCCCAAAGGAATTTAAAATCCCGCGGGGCCACCTTAAGTTACCAGTATGATCAGACACTCTCATAATATCCTCCGAAGACAAAGTTTTGCAAAATCATGAAGTTTCATATGTCGCAAGCCAGTTTTTGAAAAAGATTTGAATATGGCCTCTTTTCCAGAGGAACTCGGATCCAAGAGGGCCTCCCTAAGTAGCGAGTATGGTAAAAATAATCTCAAAATGTCTTCCGATGACCTAGTTCTGGTAAATCATGAAGTTTTATATGCCGTATGATTTCGCATCTAAAAACATTTTGTCCACCATCCTTGAACCTTGAACTCGAAATTACGGAATTTTTCGGAATAACCAGTACAGATTCATAAACTAGTACAACTTTGTGATCTATTGCAAAAAAACGCACCATATTTCAAAAGCTTACGATGGAGTATCATTACTTTTAAATTAGATTTTTTCTTTCTCTGGGGGGTTGGGAACGTACGTGTTAAGTAACCGGTTTCGATAGGTCTAATAAGGACAATTTCAGAGCCACATGTGTTGATACTGTTTGATCGCTCAATATTCATGATTTTTTTCCCAGAAATACATGGGTATTAAGTTATAAACCGACAAGGTATTTAGCAACTTCTGGATACTCTGGGACCGGCTCTGAAGTCGGATTCAGGATCTTGAATACTGGTACCATTCTAAACCATTCCATGAACCAACAAGAAGAGTTGGCCACCTCCAGATACTCTGGAATCGATTATGTCTGGATTATCTGAAAAATCATGATTTTCTAGCCAACGAATGGTGATGATATACAAAGATCTGAAAGTGGGCCTTCTGGACCCTTCGTATACGATGCCAAAGTATTTGGCCAAGGCAGTTTAATGTATTTCTGAAAGAGATATCATGAATGTTGTGGTGGAAAAATCTGGCGAGAATGCTACTTTTAGTACCCATACCTTTGTTCTGAAATATATTTTAAGGGGTGATTCATTAAGCTTGAACCCAGACTTGAAATTGATGTATTGGTACTCCCTGATCCCATAACTTTATCCATTTTATTATAGACTATTCAGTCGATGGACTTACTTTATATTCAAGAGACTCAGGACTAACTCACACCAATTTCTAGCTTTTCATGGCTGTTAAGCATCATTTTGATGTTCGTGTAATTTAATCATTCGCGGGCTGATTTAAAATTCTTGAGCTTAATAGCTTAGTATTCATGTGGTTTAAGATTAAATAACTGCTCAATGACAGATGTGACTCCAAACTTCAAATGGCTAACATTAATGTGATTTTAAGCAACTCAAGGCTAATAATCTATATTTCCGAGTTATTCCAAACTGTTCAGGTGTGATTTACTTTTAGTTTAAATAATTTAAGACAAATTCTTCTACAGTTAAGGGATTCAAATTTGTTTATGTACGATTCCCTTACGTTTACAAGTCATCCAATACTTTTCAGAGCTGGATTATGATATATTCATGTGATTTAAAACTCTTAAAAGGATCGATTTCAAATTTTTCAGGATTCACGTACTTTAAATTCATGTTATTCAGATCTGACTCAAATAAAATTCTTATGATTTCACGCTTTTCATAAATGGTTTAGCACGTATTGAAATGAATGTTAACTTTTCAAAACTGATTCATTTCATTGTTATTGTTTATTCAATGGTGATTCACACAATATTTTGGTGATTTAAACTTTAAAGCCTTGATTCACTAAATTTCTAAGTGATTTCAAACTTTTCATGACGATTTGACACCTTCCACTAATTGGTAGTGGTGTGCCAATCCAAAAACAAGGGAGTTACGCAATAACATAGGCTCAATCATTTGATCTTCCAAAAGTTTTTATGTTCTTAACCTACAGAAAAATATTTCATTCAACTCTGATATTTGCTCACTTTTTGGAATAATCCCGGATTCAAAGCTATTGCCAATAAAGTAACACTATATGAACTCGCTCTGAAATTCTCTATTTTCCACACCCACTAGCTGACGCACAGTGGTCGGAAAATTAATAAAGCCGGACAAAAGTCATTTTTTCAGATTCATGAAAAAAATCAATAACCACCAGAAATGTTTTCTACATAGTTTATACCATCTTTAAACAAATCCCGATGTTTGAATTAACATTACTTTCGAACTAGTATCCCACTTAGAAAAGTTAACCATATGCGCAAGGAATTTTGCATTTTTTAATGATGTTTTACTAGGTCTACTACCATGCAATTTAATACAGTAAGAAATGTTTAAATGCTCTCAAATTGTTCAAATAGGTATACTTTCTCATTCACATTACGTTTGAAATTGCATTTGATAAGATTTTCGGAGATCAGAATCGGCAACGTCTATGTAGTATTATTTTCCTAATTTCCCCGTTATTTAGTGATTTTAAAACTCATCCCGCGCAGATTCCCGCACTCATTCAGTGACTCACATGTTCCTTAGTATCTAAGGAGACAGGGAGTGAAAAAAACTGGTCTATTCTCGCCTAAACTCTCAAAAAAAATTTTATTTCTGCTAAACCAGTGCGCTCGTGTTGTTCCACACGCTTAGACTGTGACAGCAGTTCAGCGCGTGTACTGTCGTGTGACTGTACTACATTGAAAGTGATTCTTTGGAATTTAAAGTTTTTGTTGACAATCCAGGTAACTAAAATAACCAAGTGTTAAAATTAAAGGAAAACAATTCTAAAAGCTTATTTTGTTGTTGTTTTTTTTTGCAGCCAGCAGTATGAAACTTTTTTCTGTTTCAAAAAGGCGTTTGTTTGACATCCTCCGGGAGTCAACTGAGCCTAGAGCTAGAGACAAGCAGAAAAGTGGTTTGACATCCCGTATGTTGGCTCAACTCCATCAAGATTGTCCTGCAGAACTTCACGATCAAAGCGCTCCGGTAGTTCGGAGCGAAGTCTCCCGGTTTTGTTCCAAGTTCTATGAACGATGGGAAAAATGTAGTAAGACTCTTTCCGTGTTTTTATCCCGTTAGGGCGATCGGTTGAATGGTGAGATTGTTTTTAAGTTCCCACACATTGAGAAGGTGTGCATAGGTCGTCCGTCGAAATCGTTTGAAGATTCGATAACGCGTTCGAAAAGGAAAAAAAAAACAGTGCCACTTCGAGAGAAACACTCTGCCGTTGAACTTTTATATGCCGCTGCTACGCAATTTCGATCTGAAGGTGATGGACAGGATGCAAAATTGCTTCAAATTTTGTGCAACAATCCTCGAACGGCAGCAGACATACTGGTTACAATAGGTCTGGAGCATACACCTTACCTGTTAAGGTAAGTCCTGAAAAGGGTGTATCCTTAATCATTGAAGCAGATCTCAGCCACGGATCTCACCAAGAGATAAGGCTCAGTATCTCTTGGTGAGATCCGTGGCGAAAGAACATCATGCGGATGTTTTTCCATCTTATGATGCGGTCCTTGAAGCTAAATAGAAGGCATACCCGTCACCGGATTCCATTAAAGTCAGTGGAATGAGCGCGGAAGTGAGGCTTCAGGATCTTTTGAATCATAATGCATCCCGAATTATGGAAGTATTGGATAGCAAAAACCCGCTTTTTTAAATTTGACCTTGAACCATCCATGTAGACGGCTTCACAATTTCACTATCGAGAACACTTTTAAATATTATTATGCGCTTTGCGCCAAACGAAGTTATTTGAAAACAACCGTTATAACTCTGGATGTTTATGTCAAAGCAATTTTATGAGAACGAACTACACTCATTGATCCAATGGCGACTGATACATCCGCATTGTAATCAACCAAAATTTCGTATTGAAATGATGCACGTAGAAGATTTTCTGGGATGTACGCTTGCCTTCGTAGTCGTTTGATAAGGTTATTTAAGGCTCTATTGTCATCAAATCTTTCTGATACTTCACGAATATGCTTCTTTCTAACTCCATGGCTTGTAATTTTCAGCTGCTCTTTCTTCTTCACTCAACATCATTCGAGCCCGTGCCATCCGTTGTAGATCCAATTTAGTTTTAATTAAACGCTGATCGTCGCTGCCACTATCGATATTACTCCGTATAGTTGGAGGCATTGTACAACAATACTAATTGAAATTAACTGAAATCGCAACATAATTAGTTTATGTTTAATTTCTAGTAATATCGTCGTTTTCGCCTTCTTGATACACTAATAATCACACGGCGAACGATACTAACACTCCCAACAAAAACGTAATGACACACCTGTCAGTTCAACACAGAAGACATAAACTAATACTTTCACTTTCCATTGACCTTCACTCCAATTCGTGACGGAAAATAAAATAGTGCCTACCTACATATGTAAACAAACCCTTCTGAGCCATTTTTTCGCAAGCCATAGGCTACACACGCAAACCTATAGCCTTATCGTGTTTGGGAAACTTTCCCCTACATGATTACGGTATTGGTTTGCGTGAGTGGCCTATGGCTTGCGAGAAAAGGGCTCGGAAGTGTTTCTATACAAAAGTTTATAGGCCCTATTCTATTGTTAATCGAGAATTTACATCAAGGTGTAACCAATACTAACGTTCTAGTTTGTACGTGCATCTACCCGTTATGAGTTGTTTACACTGAGGTTGCTTTTCGCACAGGAATGAGTGCAATGTAAAAAAAACTACTTAAAAAAACCTAGTAAGTCCCTGAATCCACGCAAAAATCCATAATTTATGAAAACCTCGTAAAAAGCGATAAAAGTTGTGTTTTAGATGCGTTTCTGATCAAACCCAAGCAAACGGTATCTATTTGCGCAAATTCCGATTTTTCCGAAAACCACGTCGAATTCCGAAAACTCCGTAAAAAAGTACGAAATAAGCGACTCTTGTGTATTATAATTTTTCGCATAACTTTTCAAAAGGTCGTCAGTAACAATGAGTGATTCTCTTCTCTTTCGTCCTTTTCTTTTGTTAATTACGACGCCATTATAAAAGTTTCCAACGGTTTCTCCTTACAAATCGAGAGATGGTTTAACTGTCTAGCATATTATGATATTCCCATACATAATGACAATTTGGTTTTTATGTATTTTGTTTTCACTATCCAGTGAATTTTTCTCATATAAACCTGTTGAAAGCCAAGACGAACCAAATAAAAAAGAAATCAAGTAAATCCATCGTGTCGTTCGTGAGTTATGCTGTCACGAACGGACAGCATTTGATTTTTATATATATAGATAAAGATGACCGAATTGATTCAAAGCAATTCAGATATTATTAATCAATTTACTGTTGTTTACTTCCGTGTAACAAACGATTTTTTCAGCTTTGTAGACAACATGATTTCGCTGGATAAGCTGAACAGATTATCTCCATGATCTTTGAATGATCTAAATATTGTTAATTTGACACAATAAACCGAATAATGCAGCCTAGATGTACAGAAAACATTCACCTTTTCATTTAGATGAAATAGAGTTACATATAGATGAAATAACAACGATTCAACAAGAAAACCGTAGACCCAATGTTAGGGAAATGCTTATTTCTATGTTCTCAACTATGGCCTATTGTCTGCATAACGTATCAAAAATGTTGTTATATGTAGAATTTTCTATGAGTTTCGATTGTATATTTTTCAAATAGCTCATTCAAACACAAACCAAAGGTACAAAACTTGTGCAGAATAAATAATTCTGTTTTCATTATCGAAAGGCCAATAAATTTTATGTGAAAATCTCATTAAAAGTTTAAGTTAAGTGTATTTTTTGAAAACTTTTGTTGGGTATAGCGAATAAAGCTTACAAATAATTTAATCATAGAATCAGGAGGAAACCCGTACGAAGACTTCATTTACGAATAGATCCAATTGGATGCTTATAGACCGATATTACATCCATATCTCTCGAACGTCTCTGACTTTATCAAATGAGTTGTATATTTTTTCTTGATACAAACTACCAAATGTCATATTAGTCGTTTCTAAGTAAGTGTATAACTAGCTAAATATTGCTTACGGCTGAACAACTTTATGAGTTATGATACAAATTGTAATCGATCGTTGCATATTAGGCTGAGTTTAGTCACACATACCCTAAATTCAATAAAAATACTTTGTTTTTAATGCACACTAGTGCCACGTAGTGACTGAATTCAAAATCATGCTATCTCCCTTCCGGATGCTCTTGACCTTCTGAACAACTCTAGGCTGGAAATTCTAAGATAAGCAGATAACTCACTATTCATCTCCATTATATTGAACCATCTTTTTCCCTACGCAAACCGCTGCATAGATGACCGAAATTGTTCACTTCCTTCATTTGCATCAACCGGAAAAAAAGGAACTTTATGGTCCACCGATGGAAGCAAATTTCAGCTCACAGCTAATTGACTTTCGATAACAAACAAATTGCGTACGAACCTTCCAAATCCCAAGTGCGTACCGAGTACCAAGTTGAACCTACAACCTACCGAACAAACATAATGGCACATCCACTTTCAACAGTCGGTGGCAGGTCGGTTTGTCGGAAAATAAAAAGATCGATTTTTGTCCCAGCTATCGATGTTCCGTTCAACTCCCAGAACGATATAGGCGGTCTCCATTTTTCCCGCCTGATGGATTTTTCCATCACCTTTTTTTCCTCCTCTCCTCTGATTCCCTCTGAATTCAATCGGCAAATGGTGTAGTCGGAGCGGGGAGGGGATGACAGCCAGGAAAGTGAGATGGAAAAAATAAATCTAATTTAGATGTATATAACTCAAGCGATTAAAGGAGATTTTTCTCGCATCAATACCATTCCGTCGACGATGGCGTCTTCGTCCTCGTTTTCGTCATACAATTGGGAAGAGGGGTGGGTTTTTTTCTTTCCGGAAGGCACCGAAGGTGGCCGTGTCTGCTGATGCGGAAGAAAAGGCGGTCACATGCATTCTTCTGATTGGGATCGAAAGGTAAAATCATCGTCTCGCAGCGTTCAAATTTCCTCATCAGCCTCCGCCATCACTCATTCGGATATTGGCCGGGAAAGGAGTGCGAACGCAAAAAAAAAAAAAGGATATTGCGAAATTTATTTTTACTGCCTCCACGCAACACGCTTACACATTTTCCACTTGACCTGATCCTTCCATGAATCGGCTCCGGGTTTTTGATCGAAGAGATGAATGAAAACATTTTCCAACCGGTAGAAGGGTTTTCAGGAACGCTGCTTGCGGTGTGTTCATTCTCAGGTGCGTTGTTTGCTCGCATCGTTACCTGGTTAAGTGGGAAAATGGCGGAACATCGTCTTGGATGGATAATCGATTTTCTCCGTTGCCTAAGCAAACAAAATTCTCGCTGCCGGAAATGTGCTAAAGCCCCTTACCCTTCTACCCCTACCGACCACCAGCCGGAAACAATGGTGTAATAACTTTGCAGGCAGCAGGTACGAACCTACAAATCTGCTGTCGTTCGGGCTCATTCGGAATTCATTAATATTCCACTGTCCCACATGTTTCGAGTCGTTCCACATCCACACATCGTCCCCTTCGTCGCCATGTTCGGTATGGGGCTGGTAAAAAATCTATTTATCTTCCTGGCCACGTGCCCGGGATTCCGATGTTTTGTGTCAGCTTATGGCCTATCTATACAACACATGCATACGAGCACATCAGTGAAAGGTGGTTCCAACGGCTCTCACCCACCCAGTCTGGCACAACACCGCAAAACGAGACGCGGCCCGAAAACGGTTACAGAAGAAACAAGGGCTCGCTTTAGGCAGTGGAGTTGTGGGGGCGCTGAAGGGACAGATAGGGCGTTTTGGGAAACTCGAATTGAAGGTATCCTTCATTTGAACAATGCTTGAAATCAACTGAATTTTATCTTGAAGCGCTTTGAGTGCTTTCATCCAATACTTTTCTATTAGAAGAATTAAGAACATTAAGAGAAATATCGTCTTATGTGACCTAAGAGTATTCAGAAAATTGTAACACACAGCCAATCTTTTAGAGTGCCAACCGGTACATCAGGATCGATGCCGCTTAGATCCTGATTATGGCATACTGGACAAGCCAGTCCGGAACCCGTCCATCTTAGCTGGTGAGTACTAAGCTTGGATGACCAATTCCCGACTTACGCCGATCCGGCTCTGAAAACGATCCTCATAAAGGATCGTGTCAACCCGTGGGTGGCCTGCTTGCTTGCATAGATAACCACTGGATCAAGACTGGCGACTACCTATGGCGGGTGAAGATAGCGGTCCAAAGGGGGGACCCAGAAGAATGGAAACATTTGAAAATTCCAGTGCGATTGCATTTGCATGGAGTTGTAAGTTGTTGAGATCACCGGTTACGCCACTACAGGGTGCGGTAGAAAATAATGCGAAAATGTTCAAACTTGAGTATTGGGGTAATTCATGTAGCTAGTGACTAATTTCTGTCGAAAGTGTATTTGTTTATGTTTTCTTTCAAGTGCTGCATCCAAACATTCTATTTGTTTTATTGCAAATTCGTCCAAACGTTTGCGAAAGAAGTGATCACCAGTTTGTTGCTCGCCCAGAAGAAGTCGAAAGAGATTGCCAAGGTGCCATTTGGGTGCCATTTGGCAACAGTTTACCGCATAAAAAGTCCCTGCATGATGGTCCTAAGCAGCGAAAGCCGAGAAGTGGACGTCCGCGCTTTGCACGCACACCGGACGTGATCAAATCGGTCCGTACAGAAATTGCTCGCAACCCGGTGCGTTCCATAAGAAACCTTGCAAAGGAAGCCAATATTTCGGAAAGATCCATGCGGGGAATCCAAAGAAGATCTGCATGCATCTTCCAGAGCCAGAGTGAAACGGCACTTGCTTACGAACCGGGTCAAGGAACTACGAGTGACTCGTTCCAAGAGATTGCTTTCCTTGTTGAAGAAGGAAAAAATGATAATCCTGTTCTCCGACGAAAAGCTTTTCAGCATCGATGCTGTGGCCAACAGCCACACGGACCGGTTCATTTCACCGCAGAAAATGGAGAACGTTCCGGAAAAAGTGAAATTCAAATTTCAAAACAAACATCCGTCTGGTGTCATGATGTTTGGCTTGGTGGCGTCCAACGGTTTGAAAATGCCGCCTGTTTTCATTGATGCTGGAGTTAAAATCAATACCGAAGTGTATATCGGTATTTTAAAGGACCAAGTGCTTCCCTGGGTGAAGGCCAACTTCTCCGAGAACCAAAACGTTGTCCTACAGCAGGATGGAGCGCCGTTTCACACGTCCAATCGAACTCAACAATGGTTGAAAGATAGCATGAAGTTTTGGTCGAAGGATTTGTGGTCCCCTAGCAGTCCAGATCTTAATCCGTTGGATTATTCGATTTGGGCATATGTTGAAGCACGAGCCTGCAAAATATCACACCCTAGTGTGAAACCCCTGAAATCAAGCATAACACGCACATGGCAGTCAATGACGGAGAACTACGTCCGAAAGGCATGCTCTGGCTTCCGGCATCGGCGCGAGGATGTTATTTATACAAATGGAGGACACATTGAATAAATTTGTTTGAAAGGGCTTTATAAAGATAACTGTGCTCAAAAATGTTGATATCATTGCTTGAATTAGTTGAAAATGGGATTTAAAAGAAAAAGAACAAATTTTCGCATTATTTTCTGCCGCACCCTGTAGTAGCCACAGCCTGTACCAGCAGTGGCATAGTACGTAGTGAACCACCAAGTAACCAACGGGAGATCGAGCTCCTGAATCGAGTGTTCACCTCGAGATACTACCCAGGCGACACTACCTAGAACGACTCGCAACTAGGGAAGTCAAACTTGGCGGAGGTGCGAAAGAAGGTTAACGAGCTCTATGAGTTCCTTATGGACAAGCACAATGTGCACACGAAGAACAAGCAGATGGTTACAAGCATTAGGTCTGCTGTATCAGTTGTCGAAAGGGAGCAGAAGGCGCTTTTTATGAGAGCTGAATCCGCTGAAAAGGCTCTGATGGAAGCCGAGGGGCACCCTATGACCGATCATGGGGAAACACCGAAGAGTCACCACAATTGATCAGAGAAAAAAGTGAGGAACACTCCGGGAGATCAGAAAGACCCTCAGAAACAGAAGAACGAGCAAGAGTCCACCTGCGATCTGAAGGAGGATGGAAAAGATCCTGGTTGCGCACCGTGGAAAGACAGCAGCCTACCGAGAAAAAGCGAAAGGAAAAAGATGAAAAGAAGCAGAAACAAAAGAACGAAAAACGTCAGCCACTTCAGGAGAGATTTAAAAGTGAGGCACTGATCGTCAAAGCTAGGGATAAAACAACGTACGCTGCACTCCCCAAAAAAAAACATGAGGGATGATCCGGAGCTAAAGGAGCTGGAAGAAAACGTGGTGAGGACAACACGCACTCAAAAAGGAGAGATGCTATTCGAATTTAAGAAAGACCCTTCGGTTAAGAACTCTACCAACCGTGAGCTCGTTGCTAAATCCTTGGGTAATGTGGCGAACATGAGAGCTCTGTCACAAGAAACAGTGGTCGCGTGCAAGTGGACGAGATCACGACGGAAGAAGAACTGAGGGGTGCACTAACCGAACAGTGCAACCTTGAAGGGCCGGCGACAATCCAAATACGGAAGGCGTTTGGAAGTACACAGACGGTGGCCATTCGACTATCGGTGGATGCTGATAACAAAGTGGTAGATACCAATAAAATTAAAGTTGGATGATAATTGCTCCCCGGGTTACCAAGCAGATGGAGAGGTGCTACAAATGCATGGATTTCGGTCAACAGGCGAAGAACTGCAAAGGCCCTGACAGGTCAAAGCTTTGTAGGAACTGCGTGGGAAGCGACCACGTTGCTAGGAACAGACCAAAGCAACCGAGGTTGCTCTGCAAACCGGAAGATGGAACTGACCACATGACGAGTGGCTTTAAATGCCCGGTGTATCTAAAACCAAAGGCAGCCCAACAATGATGAAGTTCAACCAGCAAGTCAACCTCAATCATTGCAACGCTGCACAGCAACTATTGTAAGGGGTGATACGGTCAAAATTTGGTCAAGGGGAAACGCGTGTAAATCGGTGAAATCGTTTATTTAAAAAATCAAATTAAATTTCTTTTTCAAGTTCAATTAGTATAAAATTCAGGAAAAATATTCAGTTAGGCTTCCTGCCATCAGATTTTGTACAGCCACCTTGTCCACCTTCTTCGCCGCAGAAAGCCAGTTTGCCTTGAACTGCTGCTCGTCCTTAGCAGTTTTTTGGTCTTCTTTAGGTTCCGCTTGACAATAGCCCAGTATTTCTCAATTGGGCGGAGCTCTGGCGTGTTGGGAGGGTTCTTGTCCTTGGGAACCACCTGCACGTTGTTGGCGGCGTACCACTCCATGGCCTTTTTACCGTAATGGCAAGATGCCAAATCCGGCCAAAACAGTACGGAACAACCGTGTTTCTTCAGGAAAGGCAGCAGACGTTTATTCAAACACTCTTTCACGTAAATTTCTTGGTTGACAGTCCCGGAAGCTATGAAAATGCTGCTTTTCAAGCCACAGGTACAGATGGCTTGCCAAACCAGATATTTCTTTGCGAACTTTGACAGTTTCGTGTGCTTGAAAATATCTGCTACCTTTCCCCTTCCTTTTGCCGTATAAAACTCCTGTCCCGGAAGCTGCTTGTAGTCGGCTTTGACGTAGGTTTCGTCGTCCATTACCACGCAGTCAAACTTCGTCAGCATCGTCGTGTACAGCCTCCGGGATCGCGCTTTGGCCGTCGTATTTTGTTTATCATCGCGATTTGGAGTCACTACCTTCTTGTAAGTCGATAGTCCGGCTCGTTTTTGGCTCGATGCACGATTGTAGACGATACACCCAGCTTATTTGCGGCATCTCGGAGAATAGGTTAGGGTTTCGCTTGAAACTACCGGCAACTCTCTTTGTCGTCTCAGCGGCTTCCGGTTTTCGATTCCCCCCGATCCAGACTTCCTGGCTATCGACAAACGTTCCCCAAACACTTTAATTACATTTGTAACGGTTGATTTGGCAACTTTTAGCGATTTTGCCAACTTTGCGTGCGAGTAGCTCGGATTTTCGCGATGCGCGAGCAAAATTTTGATACGCTGCTCTTCTTGCTTGGACGGCATTTTGACAACTGAAGAGTGAATTCCAAAATCAAAATAGGAGCAACATTCTACACACACACACCTTCAAAATGAGGGGTGTTCAGGTTTTTTAAATGCAAAATTGAAAGAAATACGTCAAGTTGATATTGACCAAATTTTGACCGTATCGCCCTTTAGCAGTCAACAACTGAAACGCAGTGCGATGTCGCTATTATTGTGGAGCCGTATCGTATCCCGTAGGGCAATGACAACTAGGTGGGGGACTGCTTAGCTATGATGGCAATACATGTCATGGGTAGATTCCCCATCCAAGAAGTAGTTGAGAGCTCATTCGAAGGTTTCGTGATCGCCAAAATTGACGGTTTTTTTTTTCGTATGTCGCTGTTACGCACCTCCAAGGTGGACAGAGGAACAGAACTGTCCGATGCTGGATACGCTCACTAACACATTGGTCGGACGACAGCCGGTTATCATCGAAGAAGACTTCAACGCCTGGGCTGTGGAATGGGTCAGCAGACTTACCAACGCAAAAGATTACGGTCTACTGGAGGCTCTGGCAAAGTACGACGTTAAACTGCGCAACGAGGGCGTTGTCAGTACATTCCGTAAAGATGACCGGGAATCCATCATCGACGTTACGTTCTGTAGTCCGTCGCTGTTGGAAAACATGAATTGGAGGGTCAGCGAAGAGTACAATCATAGCAATCATCAGGCGGTCCACGATTGTATCGGTCGGCAAACCCTCACGGTGCCGGGGAGGTCAAGATCTTGCAAGAGGAAGTGGAAAACGAAGGAATTCGAGGAGCGCTTCGAGCAGAAATTGGAACTCCTTATATGGACGCTGGGAAGCTAACAGAAACGCTTGCGAGGGCGTGCGATGCGTCGATGCCGAGGAAATTGGAAGCCATGAACTGGCGGCGTCCTGTGTATTGGTGGAACGAGACACTAAATACCCTCCGTGTTGCGTGCCTCCGAGCCAGGAGACGCTACCAGAGGTCAAAAACTGAAGCGGAGAGAGTAGAACGGAAGATTGTGTTTCGTGCAGCTAGAGCAGCTTTCAAACGAGATATCAAGATTAGTAAATCGATCTGCTTCAAACAGCTGTGCCGAGAAGCCCTAGGACAACGCTTATCGGATAGTGATGGCGATGATCAAAGGTCGAGCAACACAGAGTGAAATTAACCCGATTAAATTGAAGGTTATCGTTGACAGTCTTTTCCCGCAGCACAACGCAACGGAGTGGCCACCTACACCATATGACGAAGCAGAAGAAGAACGTTCCAGAGAGATTCAGACCTCAAATGAAGAGCTGCGGCAATTGCAATGAGTCTGAAGTTGGGAACAGCTCCCAGTTTGGATGGAATACCCAACGTTGCATTGAAAACCGCGATCATGGTGTTTCCAGACATGTTCAGAACGGCTCACTAGAAATGTCTGGTTGCTTTCCGGACAGACTAGATTAGATGTCTTTATTTAAGAGACTTTCAGCCGGAGGCTGGTTCGTCTCTTACTTTCCGGACAGATGGGAGCTCCAGAAGCTGCTGCCGAAACCGGGAAAACAGTCAGGGGATTTAGCATCGTATATACCCATATGTCTGCTGGATTCCCTTCGGCAAGCTTCTGGAAAGGATCATTCTTAACAGGCTGACGAAGAGCACGGAGAGGGAGAGCGGTCTATCTAAAAGGCAGTTCGGATTCCGAAACAGTCGTTCAGAACGCAGGAAGGGCAGCCAAACAGAAGAAACGCGGCAATCGGTACTGCGTCGTCGTTGCGATTGGCGTGATACTGACTATTTGTGCAGTAGGAGCAATTTGCAGAACATAATTCTGGTATACAAAACGGAGTTGGGGAGGAAGTCGGCCATGATCACGGCAGGAGTGCCACAATGTTCCATCCTCGGTCCAACGCTCTGGAACGTGATGTACGATGAAGTACTAACGCAGAAGCTGCCCAAAGGTATTAAGGTATTCGATATCATCGAAACATGGATGACTTAGCAAAACTGGAGCTGGCCCATCATAAAATGCACACTACCAAAATCTCGTGTAAATTTCTGTCCCTGAGACCGACACATGCAAGCGTCTTTTAGCGCATAAGAATGTGTTGAAAGAGATGAGAAAATAAATTCAACCGAACACATCTTTTGTTGAATTGCGTATGTTTCAGTTTCAGGAGACATAATTTTACACGAAATCTTTCTTTACGTTCCCCGAATATAACATTCCCCGACTATACGTTCCCGGACTATTTACAAACATGGATTAGGTCTCGTGTAAAATTCATAATTTCTAAGTGTGTGGAGGTAGTTCTGGTTAGTAACCGAAATGCGGTTCAGCATGTTGAAATTAGCGCAGGAGAACACACACACACACACACACACACACACACACACACACACACACACACACACACACACACACGCGCGCGCAGGTGAGCAGGCGATAGTTAGAGCTCTCTCACAGGAGACTGTGATCGAGTGCTAGGATCTTGACGAGATCACAACAGAGGACGAGCTGATGAGGGCGCTGAAAGGACACTGCTATCTTGGAGATGCACTGATGACGATCCGGTTAAGGAAGGCGTACGATGGCACACATACGGCGTCGATACGTCTGCTGCAGTAGCCAACAAGCTGTTGGAGTCGGGTCCAGTAAAAGTTGGGTGGTCGGTGTACTCACTGAGAGCCGTCCCTTGAGTTCCAAAGGAATTGGAGAGATGCTTTAAGTGTATAGGTTTTGGTCACCAGGCGAGGAACTGCAAAGGTCCTGACAAATTTGATCGGTGCAGGAAATACGGGGAGAAGGATCATTTTGCAATAAATTGCATGTTTTTCAAAAGGAGGACGGAAGCGACCACATGACGGTTTGCTTCAGATGCCAGGCATATTAAAATGCGGCAGCAGCCCAACAAACATCAGTGTTAAATAACCGATCTAAATTTTTTGCCGGTGTCAACCGGCCCTTACTTGCTTACTTACTTACTTATTTCCCTACTAATTTACTTACTTAATGTCGGCTGTGGAAAGATCGAACTCTTTGGAGCGAATTCAACTGAGCTAGCCGTTTAGCTTCTATCTGCTCCTTTTCAAATATAGCGTTAGAATTTATTTAATTGACCAATTCAATTTTACTTACAGGATTTTTTAGTATCATCAATTATGAAACTATTAGATTAATAATGCATTTATATACTGATTATAAATTCACTAGACTTATCATAGCTGTATTATTTACTCTTCTTTCCATGACTTGCAGTCGACCTGTTGACAGATCGGGAGCGAGCTGTCGCTCTGACGTTAACCTTTCCAGGGTTAACTGTGGCAACGAGGGGGCTTGGTGTTGCAGTCATAACCACCGTAACACTTACTTATGCTGGTCCAACGTCCTATTAGGACCGCATCTGCGTCACGATACTTCTCCATAAAACTCGGTTGAGGGCTGCTTGTCTCAAGTTCCTTGAATGTCCCACCCTTTCAAGGTCTGGCTGCCCCTGGTTTAACCATCTAGCTCACTGCGATCTCCTGCGTCTTCCAGTCAGATTCGAGGCAAACACCATTCTTGCGGGGTTGTTGTTCAACATTCTTACAATATGTCCCGCCCATTGTACCCTTCCAGCATTAGCAACTTTCTGGTTACGGTGTTCGCCATAGAACTGCACCAGATCGTGGTTCACTCTTCTCCATACACCGTTTTCACATACACCGCATGCTTGCCGGTCCACGACTCATGCCCGTAGAAAACTACCTTTTTATCAACGTTTTGTACATGGTACAGTTTGTACGGGGGTGAAGGTCTTGTGGAGTCACGACTTCCGATAATAATGCGTCTCCGAATGTCTGTGCTGCAGTTGTTATCCGACGTGACCAATGATCCGAGGTACACAAACTCATCCACCACCGCGAACTTATCTCCGTCGATTGTCACAGTTCTGCCCATGCGAGCTCTATCACGCTCGATTACTCCAGCCAACAGATACTTAGTCTTCGACGCATTAACCTTCAATCCAAACTTTTCCGCTCCACGTTTCAGATACCACCTGGAACGTTCTGTCAACAATATCCACGTCGTCAACAAACCAGATGAACTGTCCGGATTTATTGAAAATGTACCCCGCATGTTGAAGTCCGCACGTTTCATAACACCTTCAAGCGTAATGTTGAACAGGAGACAGGAAGGACCATCGCCTTGTTGAAGCCCTTTGCGTGTTTCAAATGAGTCCGATAACGCAACCCGATATCTACACGTAACACTGTACACTATCCATCGTAGTCTTCAATATTCTGATCAGTTTCCCGGAAAAAAAAGGTTCTCCTCCATAATCTTCCATAGCTCTTCACGATCAATAGTATCGTATGCGACCTTGAGATCGATGGATAGGTGGTGTGAAAAAAAAAGATTTGATCAGTTGTCAATCGAAGTTCTTGATAACTTCCCACAAATCTGCTTGCTAGTGGCGATAGACGACGGAAAATAATCTCGAACAGCACTTTGTAGGCCACGTTGAGAATAGTGATTGCTGGATAGTTCTCACTTCCTAACTTGTTACACTTTTGTATAATAGGCAGATAACTCCCTCTTCCCATTCCTCCGATAGCTGTTCTGTAGATCCTAACTATCAGTCTAGTCACCAACTTATCCGGGCCAATTTTCATAAGTTCTGCTCCGATGCCATCCATTCCAACTGCCTGGTTATTCGTAGGCAGTTTGTTAGCATCCTTAACCTCACTTATCGTGGGAGTTGGCACGTCACTCTCGTCATCCATACCGATGAAGCCATTTCTCCTGCTGTCTTCGTATTCAGCCTCTGAGCCATTCAAGTGTTCATCGTAGTTCTGCCTCTACCTTTCAATCACAACACGTTCATCCGTCAAGATGGTTCCATCTTTATCCCGACACATTTTGGCTCGCGGCTCTAAGCCTTTACGGGATTCGTTGAGCTTGGTGACGCTTCTTATCCTGGAAGAGATGAGTTTGCTGTCTTCGCTTCTGTCTGTATCGCTCCACATCCACATTTTGACGAGTACCTTGCTGCAGCACTTACGTTCTGCATTCTTCTCATCTAGAACCGTTTCACACTCATTGTTGGACCAATCGTTCCGTCGATTTCTTTCCACAAACCCTATGGCGCCTTCCGCTAAGTTGTGGATGACTGCTCTGACGGTACTCCGGCAGTCCTCAAGACGGGCTACGATTAGCTCTCTCTCTTCCGGCAACTTTGCTACAAGGCTTTGCGCATAATTAGTTGCGACTTCGGGTAGCTTCAGCTTGACGGGACACTCGCTTTATAAGAGGCCGTGAAAAGAAGGGCTCGGTTACCAGCACAGTTAACTTTGGTGAACAATACGCTGAATTCAAGCGACGTCTTGTACCGATATCCGATTTGAACGAATTTATACCAACAGTAGAGATGTTTTTCGTTCACTCACAAAATGATATGGTAGTTAACAATGAGATATGGAGCTTTCTTTAAAATTTGCCTAACTGTTGCTTCGAACTGAGTTAAATCATGTCCGGTGACGAACTAGCCCTGGTGGCTAAAAGTCACCTTAATAAAGGGAAAAAAATAGTTAAATCATAATCGTATCCCGTTTGGTAAAGTTGACCGATTCGTCGTCAACGTCAGCATTACCCGAGCAGGACCGAATAACTTGATAACCGGTCTTGGTTTTAGGGGCTCAGATAAAGAGGTACAATACCTGAGGATGATACCATAAAATTGTTCCCACAATGTTATGCGAATACCAAATTGAGGTAAGACTATACCAAAATAGTACCTCTAAAGTCAGGTACCAGGTCAGTTCGCGTTGGACATCCGAAGCGATCGGTCGTTTTACCGCAAGGTTTAAGTGATTGCTTGCTTTAATGCTACGATTTCATCCAGGAGCGCTAGCGTTACGCCTCCCAGTGAAACAATTCTCGTAGATTTTAACAATTTGATCACTGGTATACTGATGGATCACTCGCTGAAAAAAAAGTCGGATATGGAATAATCGGGCCTAGCACCAGATTTGAAGCCAGTTTACTCAACCAGTGTTCAGTTTTTACTGTGGAGGCAAAAGCACTTGCTGAAGCAGTTGAATAAACGAAAGATAAAGCAGTAATTTTCAGTGACTCTTGGAGCTGTCTGGCAGCTCTAGAGTCTGGAAGATCCAAAAATTATTACATTCAGCGCACTGAGATTACAGCCAAAGGAAAAGGCGTTCGATTTTGTTGGGTACCAGGACGTACAGGAATTCCGGGCAATGACAAAGCCGACGATGCAGCATGATACAGAAGTAACCAGCCAACAACTATCACGACTGTCCCAAGCCAAGATATAGTTAAATGGATAAAAAAGTAGTTTGGAAAACACATTAACAATTATGGAACCAAACCAGTAAGAACACATTGTGATATTGCTGTAAATACGATTCACGACACTATTAGATTTACCAAACCAATCTCTACATTTTATTCTCTGTCTATCAAGCAACCCCCACACACCCAACACACTTTCCTACACATTAAATCCAGGATACCACACACATTAAATATTATAAAACCAAAAGTAGATAAAACCGTAGACAGAAACGACGAAAAAGAACAAAAAGTATTAACTAGACTGCGATTAGGACACGCTTGGTTCACAAAGAAACATTTATTTGAGAAGAAACCTCCGGAAATGTGTACAGTATGCAATCGAAAAATAACAGTTCATCACGTGCTTGCTGCTTGCTCGCAGTATAACACTACTAGATTAGAATTAGGAATTAGCAACCAACTATACCGAATTCTATGCAACGAATAACAAGCAGAAGACAAAGTTATAAATTTTTCAAAGAAAATTTGTATGTACAATAATATATAAGATATTATAAAATATAAAGGTACCAATAAATTCGCAATTCAGACGAATGCCCCTTCAGAGTAAAGTCTCTTTAAACAAAAAAAAAAAACAAAAAAATTCCCAGGTATCCAAAATCACATGTTTTGTTATTCGAGAGATATTTTGCTTGGAAATCTTAGGTAATGTACCTCTTAATCTGAGCTCTTTAATACCAAGGCCAGATATCAAGATCAAAATTAGGTATTTATATGTTGTTGTCTCCTGCTCGGGTAGCCGCGATTCTATTATCTGACGAGTCAAATCATTCAACTCGGCGAAATGGAAACGATTGTTCAGAAACACCTTCCTTTTTAATGTAAGTATTCCTCTAACAACAGTTTCCAAAACGCAAAGTCAAATACCTTTAGATTTTTCTAGTGAATTGCTTTCAAAAGAATGAAATTCTTGTTCTTTGCTAAATAATTAAACGCTCGAAAAATATGGTCCTCTGTCCAATGCAAATTGAGTATTGGAGTTGGCGTTTCTGTAGACATTTTGTTACATTCCCAGACAGCGTGTTTCATTTCCTCAGATTTTAAAATTAATTATCCGACATTCCTGAGTTGATCAACCAGTGCTAAAAAATCCCCACCTTCACGCGTCTGGAAAACACAACCCTCACCCACGCCTCACCCTCTGCCCGAAGCAAAAACGCATGAAGGCCTTATTTGGAGCCGAACAACGACCGACGACGGGATGGACCCTCCTCACCGAAAGCATTGTAATCTCGTGTATTCCTCTTGCATTCCAGCAAAAACACCGAACCGGAGCGAAGCGACCTAAGCCGTGTTGATTCCCTACACCCTGCCGAGAAAAGGCTCCAAGAAACGACACCGAAAGTGTTGTTAATAAGGTCCTCCTTCAAGCGTGTTCGTTGCGTTCATTCGTTACCTTTATTGCCGTCAAGATCACACATACAGAGGAGGTGTTTTACGCCCTCGCTCAGCGTCACCTTTCGTCTTCGCTTGCCGTGGCCCGGGATGGATCCGAAGCCAATGTATAGGCTCTACGCTGCGAGGAAAAGGACGACGATGGGCCGAGACAAATCGGATCATGCCGAGAGAAAGAAGCAACCCTCCTGCGTTGTTTCACTTCATTATTTATCAGAGCAAGGCGCTGCGGGGGGAAGCTTTCTGGTCGGATGTGGATGATGCGGAAGGTTCTTGTTCGCTGACAACCCAAGATCTTCACATGCTCCATGCACACGGACAGGACGGAGGAAAACAATTAACAAATTGAGCGTTATTATATTTACTCCCGCCGTCGGCCTCTCGAGGAGCTGAGGTGGGGGGGGGGGGGACAGGACCGGTGAAAAGGAGCTATGAATAGGATATGAGCTAACCTGGGGGAGCGAACTTGATGGAAAGTTGGCTGGGAGTTGGGTGGAGGGGTTCATGAATTGAGATAAATGATGATGGATTGTGCCGGTTGCCTGCAGGAGGAAGTCGGTTCTTGATAGTATCTATTCGTAACAATTGAGCCGTGCTGCATGGAAGTTATTTCTATGCGATTGAGTCGTTGGAAGTTTCATGTTAATGTGAAATTTTTCATAGGTTCTGTGCGAGGGCCATAAAAGCGAAAACAGATAATGTATTGTAGTAATAATGATGGATCTACAAGGGCAGAGATTACAGAAATAGTCGCTGATCAGATTAAGTGAAACTTGTAGAATATTAGCTTCGGCATAACGATAGCTTCCATTAAAACTACGCTCCTCGGTCGACCCTATTGGCCCGATTGCCGCTGCGAGTGCTTTCGTGAACAGACAGTTGTAATTACGGAATGACATTTTCCTTCCAACCAAATCCCGTCCCGCGCATTCCGCCACGTTCATGTTCGAACCACCTCGTCAGCAATCATCATCAACCCGCGCTGGAAGCATTCGTCCGACAACCACCTAATGCCAGCCGGGGCAGCTACTGCAGAGGATGACGGTCGGTGCTGGTGGCGTAGAACTCACTCTCACTCGCAAAGCCAAAAGCGACGCAACGGGACGGAAACGAAATGCAGAGCAATTAGAGAACGTGCGCACTGGCATTCCGAGAACAAGGAAATATGTCCCGTGACCTGGCCTCGGATGGGCGCTGGCTGGACGGCGATGGAAGGCTGCTGTGACTTCTGTTGCTGAATGGAGCGCGTCGAGCGAGGATTTGTCACGTACCTCATATAAAATAATTAACTTTTTATGTCCTTTCTCGAGTTCTCTCCGGGCGGCTTGAGACGACGATTCGGCCCTACGCCTAGTTAAGAAGGTGTGTCTTTCGAATGGAGGACAAAGGAAGTATTCAAAATGAAATAGCTTTGTAGAGCAACACAACCTGGGGGAGGATGAGTTTTTACTATACGAGGACATGTGTGCATCGTTGAATAGCTCACTGATTTTGTTACGTGTAGGTGAAGTGGCTTGCCTACGGATGACTTCAAGTTATGTCTGAGTGTTCCCAGTTAACAAAGTGCAAGGGTTTTGACGATGCAATTAAAATCGTTTGCTCGAATTGCGAGTGTCTTGGGCATTGTTTTTCGAACTTGGATCGTCATAATGACAAATCCTCCGGATTTGGTTTTCAAAGTTGGTTTTCATTGTAAGTGTGGAAGAATATCCGGCCTTAAACTTACTCTCAATTTCGTTGATGAACACTGAGCAAGCGGAAAACAGATCTTTTTTTCCTGTAAACGTAAAAGGGTAACGACCCCATTCATCACCCACTTTATTGTGAAAATATCAATCTATATCTAAATATACAAAAATGGATTTCTGTCTGTCTGACCCTAATAGACTCGAAAACTACTGAACCGATCGGCGTGAAATTTTGTATGCAGAGGTTTTTGGGGCCGGAGAAGGTTCCTATGATGGTTTGAAACCCCTCCCTTCACTGGAAAGGGGGGCTCCCAAAAATGAAACACTCATTTCTACCTAACTCAAGAACTAATCAAGCAAAAGAAATCTAATTTAGCATTTGTGAATTTTTGAAGGCAAGAAAGGTTTCTGTGGTAGCTTGAGAACCCTCCACGTCCTAAAAGGCGAGGCTCCCATAAAACACAATATTCTGCATAACTCGGGAACTAATCAAGCAAACGGAACGAAATTTAGCATGTGGTGGTTTTTGAAGACAAAGAATGTTTCTATGTTGATTTGAGACCACTCGCACTCAAAAGGGAGGGGGGGGGAGAGGGGCTTCGATACAAATGAAATACAATATTTTGCATGACTCGAGAACTAATCAAGCAAATGGAACCAAATTTAGTATACGGTGGTTTTTGAAGACAAAGAATGTTTCTATGTTGATTTGAGACACCTCCCCTTTCTAAAATGGGGGATCCCATACAAATGAAACGCAAATCCTTGCATAACTCGAGAACTAATAAAGCAAATGAAACCAAATTTGGCATGTGGAGGTTTCTGAAGATGATAAATGTTTCTAAGGTGGTTTGAACTCTTTCGCTTTCTGGAAGAGAGAGAGAGGGCTTCAATACAAATGAAACACAAATTTCTGCATTACTCGGGAACTAATCAAGCAAATGGAACCAAATTTGGAATAGACGAGTTTTTGGCATTAAATGTTTTTATGGTGGTTCAAAGCCCCTCCTCCCTCTAAAAAGGGGGGCTCTCATACATATGAAACACAAATGTCAACCAAACATGAAAACTATGCCTACTGCTTTGCAAATTTGTATTCAGTGGATTTTGGGTCCAGGAAAGCATCTTATGATAGCTCGAGACCCCTCCTGCGTCTAGCAAGAAGGGATCCCATGCAAATGAAAAACAAATTCCTGCATAACTCGAGAACTAATCTAGCAAATGGAACCAAAATTGGTATGGGTGAGTTTTTTAAGGCATGTTTTTATGGTGGTTTGAAGCCCCTCCTCCCCTGTAATAAGGGGCCCCCATAAAAATATAACACGAATTTAAGCCAAACATGGGAATTATGCTAATTTGTATGTAGGATTATTTAGGTCCAGGAGAGCATCTTATGATAGTTCAAGAACCCTCCCGCCTCTATAAAGGGGGGCCCCAAGCAAATGAAACGAAATTTGGCATGGGCGAGTTTTTGAAGGCAAGAAATGTTTTAATGACAATTTGAGACCTCTCCTCACTCTGGAAAGTGGGGCTCCCATACATACGAAACACAAATTTAAACCAAACATGAGGGATCCCTACCGCTATGCAAATTTGTATGCAGGAGCTTTTGGGTCCGGAAAAGGATCATATGATAGTTCGACACCCCTCCCACCTTTAAAAAGGGGGGCTCCCATGCAAATGAAAAACTTTTTTCTGCGTAACTCGAGAACTAATCAAACAAATGGAACCAAATATGGCATGTGGAGGTTTTTGTAGGCAAGAAATGTTTTACGGTGGTTTGAGACCCCCTTCTCTTTGGAAGAAACACGAATTTGAGCCAAACATGAGAATTATCCCAACAGGTATGACTTTTTTTATGGAGGGATTTTTGGAGTCGGGGAAGGTTCTTATGATGGTTCAAGACCCCTCCCGCATCTGGAAGGGGTGCTCTCACACCAATGAAACACAAATTTCTGCATAACTCGAGAACTAGTCAAGCAAATGGAACCAAATTTGGGAGGGGTTTTGGAACAAGAAATGTTTGGAGGTTTGAGACTCCTCCCTCTGGAAGGTGGTCTCAAGAAAATGACACAAATGTCAACCAAACATTAGAATCATACCTACTCTTATGAAAACTTATATGTAGGGGTTTTCGAGGTTCTTATGATGGTTCAAAGCTCCTTCCCCGCCTGGAAGGGGAGGACTTCCATACTAATGAAACAAAAACTTCTGCGAAGCCCGAGTTCTTGAAATTGGAGTTCTTCAAATGGAACCAACTTTGGCATGTGGAGGTTTTTGGGCAGGATTTTTTTTCTTAGGTGGTTCGAGACGCCTTCCCTCTGGAGAGGGGAAAGGAGGGCTCTCAAACCAATAAAACAGACATTTGAACCAAACATGAGAATTATCCATGCAACTAAAACACAAAATGTGTATTTCTCGGGTAAGAAGCATATTCTGATAGACGTTCGAACCCCTCTTTAGCCAAGAATTGGTTGAGTTACTCTCAGTGCTACATCATGCACAAGAAGTTAATCTTAGGTTATGCAAGAGAAAATTACGTACAAACTGACAGGATATGGCTTTCTTTGTCTTTGAAATGTTTCTAAGCAGAAAGCAAAACCGGTAGAAACAACCGGTGCAAGGGTTGAGTTAATAACACATTTTTTTTTTGCATAAATAACACACACAAGCAAACGAAAATATTTCAACCAGATTCATTCAGAACCATAAACGTTTTATTAATTTTTCATTCATTTAGTTGCATGCGTTGCAAGGCTCGCACCGGGTTCACCTAGTCTCGGAGACTACTGAACCGATTGGCGTGAAAATTTGTATACAAGGGTTTTTGGGGCTGAGGAAGGTTCTCACGATAGTAAAAGACCACTGCTTTTTCTGAAAGGGGGAAACACAAATTTCAGCATAACTCGTGAACTAATTAAACAAAGGAAACCAACAAAAAAATATTTCCATGGTGGTTTGAGACTCCTCTTACTATATAAGGTGCGGATCACATACAAATGAAAAAGAGGATTCTGCATAACTCAAGAACTAATCAAGAAAATGGAACCAAATTAGGCATGTGGATGTTTTTGAAGCCGAAAAATGTTTCTACGGTGGGTTGAGACCCTTCCTCCCTCTGAAGGAGGGGCTCTCTTACAAATGTAAACCCAACATGGGAATTATCCCTACTGTAATGAAAATTTGTACGCTGGAGTTTTTGGAGCTGGAGAAGCTTCTTATAATGGTTCGTGACTTCTTCCCCATCTGAAAGAGGAGCTCCATTACTAATGAAACAAACATTTCTCTAGAACTTACCTAGCAAATAGAACCAAATTTGAGATTTTTTTTTTTCAAATGAAACACGCATATCTGCATAATTCGAGAACTAAAAACAAACAGAACCTTTACGGGAAATAAACGAAAAAAACAGCTCATGATTTCCTGAATACGTTGTAATTTTGTGTTATGAACATACACCATGCACAATGTTCATGATATCATGAACTATTTTCCCACCGCAATGCAATCATAAATAAATCGGGTTCAAACCATGAGCTGAATTCCTGATACGCAAAAATTTATTCATGAATCTGGCAAATCTACTTTATCGACTCTAAAGGTAAACAAAAAATGTACTCAGTGGACTCAGTACTCTACTATTGTCAATAATCTGAAGACTCTACAGAATAAGTTTTTTTAGTTTAGTGATCTATTCCACATGATGACAATCAACGGCGCAGAGAACGACTCTACCACCACCTGGATTCTACCTATCGACTCAGGAAAATGAGCGGAACCAACGAATTTGGTTCCGTGCTGAACGTTAGAAGTGACCAGTTTTTTCACTTCAGCATGGCACCGGTTCGAGACTTGAATGGGAGGCAATGTGATTATCATACAAATGAAACACAAATTTTAACCTAACATGAGAATTATCCAGGCAACTTAAACACAAATCGTTTATTTCTCGGGTAAGCAGCATGTTCTGATAGAAGTTTGAACCCCTTCTTAGTCAAGAATCGGAGTTGCGTGGTTTGAAGATAAATGTTTTCTACATGAAATGCTTTTACACAGAAAGAAAAACTATGATTGAAACTAACGATCCGAGGGTTTAATCAAAAACTCACAACTACGTTAAATTTTGCAGAAATTACACACATTAGCAAACAAAAATACCAGAACAAAACTCATTCCTTAAAATGAGACCATAAAAACGCCAGTTCTATTAAATTTGCATTCATTTAGTTGCAGGCGTAGCAAAACTCGCACCAAGGTTAGCTAGTGCTTATATATTTAAAGCTAGTTCGTTTCAATCATAATAACTGCTTAACTCTAAATGAAGAATTGATTCTCTTTCGTTCATATTGATGACTCTTTCATAACATTTTGCCATAATAGAGAAAATGTATTGTATTAAACCCTCTCCCTGGCACCGTTTTTCAGTCCCTGAAATTCTATTTTCACCCATTACTGGACCACCCAACCGGAAGTAATATTAGTGGAGGATGGTACGAAACGCACAGTAAACATCATAAATTACTAGGAAATGGAAGCTGAAATTTAGAAACAAGTTATTGGGTTGCATTACAATGTTTTTGTTGTAGATAGAATGTGATTTAAATTCAAAACGATGATTTTTTATGATTTTTTAAACCTTTTTCAATTTGATCCCAAGATAAAATCGAGATAAAACGCCTGTTTCATTGCTCAATATGCATACAAAAATTGAGGTAGTACGCACCACAAAACTAACATATGATGCAGCACAATATTGTGATTGCATGCACCTTTTGTAAAAGGTAAGAACTCGGCTATAAAAAGTTACTCATCAGAGTTGTAAAGTGAGGAGGTTGCCACATCTTATTAGCTCTGTTTGGAAGTCAAGCAGCCAATGAGTAAAGAATAAAGATAGCAAAAGGTTGCGATATGTTGCTCATTATTTACACGCTTAGGAAAAAGTACCCAACGGAGCAGTTAAGTGTGGGTAGCTAAAAGTGGGTTTAATTATATATAACTACCATTGAGTTCAAATAACTTACTTTTGGGAATAATTTTACCATAATTTATTCATACCCAACGGTTACTTCAAATAAGAAGAAAAAATAGTATTTTCCATTTAATTTCAACTAACTTTGCTTATCTTGAAAGATACGCGTATTTCATCTACAATGTGCAGACTTCTTCAGTGTCTTGTACTAATAACTCGACTGAATGCTCAAAGGTTATTAGTACGAGACACTGAAGAAGTCTGCACATTGTAGATGAAATACGCGTATCTTTCAAGATAAGCAAAGGTAGTTGGAATTAAATGTATAGTACTAATTTTTCTTCTCATTTGTAGTTACAGGTATTCCACTAAACAGCTCAAACTCTTTAGGACTCAACTGTAAGTGAACATCATCATACCCAACGTTGGCTTCCTACACTAATTTGTCTCTACTGAGTACTTTTTTCTAAGCGTGTAGACGTATATATCGCCACAGTGCGTTTTATCCCAAATTAAATTTTGCATAGTTTTGTCTAAATATTCTGAAAATACGTGGAATTATTGTGATGTTTGAATACTATCTTGAAGTTTTGTTGTGTACGATACATTTGAAGGGATTTTTTTCTAAACCATGAGTATTAACGCATGGTAAAAGCTTATTTTAAAAACTACTATTATTTACATGTGATTTACAGTCATGAAAATTTCTTTAATTTTGATCATATGTTAGTGTATTTAGTGCGTTATTGTACTACAAAATTGTGAGTTATATATATATATATATATATATGTATGTATATATATGTATATACATATGTATATATATATATGCATACATATTCACTGATAAAGCATTATGCACATAGTTTTCAAGTGTTGAGTATATTTAGTGAGTAGGTTATTCTACCCAACCAGAGCATTCTGTACTGTTCTATCCTACAATAATGTTTGGTATCATCAGCAATAAGATTAAGGTTCAGTGAAGTACGTAAAAAGTGCGGGGAAGTGCTAACCACTAAGCATATTACTTTATATGCATTTTTTAAAAAAAACCTTTTCAAAAAATGAAAAGAAGGATTTCGAAGAAAACAATAGTGATGGGTTATATAACGAGATATATAACTGCTCATTCTTTTATCAATTAATTGTAATTTCAATGCCAAAAATATGCGAAAACAGTTTTTCAAATCAAATAGTGTATGAATAAAGCCATCGTGTTCAGTTGAACGAGAGTTATTAACGTTCAAAAACCAATACCTGTAGCGTAACGCTCTCATTATTCAAAATTTTGAAATGATTCATAGAAAAGAGAAATGTAGTCCTACGTAATAATAAAGCTTATTAACATACCGTTGTAAATCAATTCCGGACATTTGTTTTTGCATGGGAACATTTTTGCAATATTTCATTTGTAGTCTTTCCATTATTTCGAAATGGTAGTTTAGGAAGAACGGAGTCGAAAAACATCATTAAACTAGCTGACCCCGGTGCGAGCGTTGCTACGCCTGCAACTAAATGAATGAACATTACAAAGAACTGACGCTTTTTTTAAATGAGTTTTTTTTTTTTGAGTAATAAGGAGTTCAAACTTCTATCAGAACATTCTTCTTACCCAGACAATACACAGTTTGTGGCTTAGTTACCTGGATAATTCTCAGGATTGGTTGAAATTTGTGTTTGAATTCACCATAGAAACATTTCTTGCATTCAAAAACCCCGCATACCATTTGACATTTGATTAGTTCTCAAGCTATGCAGAAATTTGTGTTTCATTCGTATGCGAGCCGGAAGGGGGAAGCGGTCTCAAACAATCATAAGAACCTTCCCCAGCCCCAAAAATACCTGCATACATATTTTCACTCCGATCGGTCAGACAGACAGTCAGACAGAAATCCATTTTAGTATAAATAAAAATCCTGTTTCCAATAACCCCCACATGGCAAATGTGGTTTCATTTACTTGAATAGTTCTCGATTTATGCAGAAAATTGCGTTTCATTTGTATAAGAGCCCCCCCTTTTAGAGAGCAAAGAGGTCTCAAACCACCATAGAAATATGTCTGACATTCAAAAAAATCCACATGCCAAATTTGATTCCATTTGCTTTATTAGTTCTCGAGTTATGCAGAAAATTGCGTTTCATTTCTATGGGACCCCCTCATTAAGAGGGCAGAGTGGTCTTATACCACCATAGGAATATGTCTCTCCTTTAAAAAATTCCACGTGCCAAATTTGATTCCATTTGCTGGATTAGTTCTCGAGTTATGCAGAAATTTGTGTTTCATTTGTTTGAGAGCCCCCCCCCCTTCAGAAGGCGAAAGAGTCTCAATGACCATTCATATGGGAGATCCCTCCCTCCACTTTTAGAAGGCGGAGGGTCTCAAATCATCATAGAAACATTTCTCTCCTTCAAAAACCTCCATATGCCAAATTTGGTTCCATTTTCTTGATTGGTTCTCGAGTTATGCATAAATTTGTATTTCATTTGTATGGGGCCTCCCCTTCTCAAATTAGCATTGAAACAGTATTCATCTACAAAAACCTCCACATGCCAGATTTGGTTCAATGTGCTTGATTAGATTCTCGAGTTATACAGAATATTGTATTTCATTTGTATAGGAGCCCTCCCTTTCAGGGCGAAGAGGAATCTGAAACCATCATAGAAACCTTTCTTGCATTCAAAACCTCACACTCAGCTTAATTTGGTTTCTTTTGCTTGGGGTCTCAAACCACCGTAGAAACTTTTCTTGCCTACAAAACCTCCACATGGCATATTTGGTTCCATTTGCTTGATTAGTTCTCGAGTTATGCAGGAATTTGTTTTTCATTTGCATGGGATCCCACCCTTTCTAGAAGCGGGAGGGCTCTGGAACTATCATAAGATGCTTTTCCCGGACCCAAAAACCACTGAATACAAATTTGCAAAGCAGTAGGTATAGTTCTCATGTTTGGTTGAAATTTGTTTCATTTGTATGAGAGCCCCCTTTTTAGAGGGAGGAGGGGATTTGAACTACCATAAAAACATTTCATGCCTTATAAAACGCGTCCATTCCAAATTTGGTTCCATTTGCTTGATTAGTTCTTGAGTTATGCAGAAATTTGGTTTCCATTTGTTTGAGAGCACCCCCTCCCCCCTTCCTCCTCATATGACGGAAAAGTCTCAAATCACCATAGAAACATTTCCCTGCTTCAAAAACTTCCACATGCGAAATTTGGTTCCATTTCTCTTATTAGTTCTCGAATTATGCAAGGATTTGCGTTTCATTTGAATAGGTTCCCCCCTTTCAGAAAGGGGAGGGGTCTCAAATCAACATAGAACAATTTTTTGTCTTCAAAAACCACCACATACTAAATTTGGTTCCATTTGCTTGATTAGTTCTCGAGTCATGCAGAATAGTGTATTTCATTTGTATCGGAGCCCTCCCCCCCCCCCTTTAGGATGAGAAGGGGTTTCAAACCATCATAGAAACATTTTTTGTCTTAAAAAACCACCACATGCTAAATTTCGTTCCGTTTGCTTGATTAGTTCCCGAGTTATGCAGAATATTGTGTTTTATTTGTATGGGAGCCCCCCTTTTATGACGGGGAGGGTTCTCAAGCTACCATAAAAACCTTTTTTGCCTTCAAAAACTCACACATGCTTAATTTGGTTTCTTTTGCATGATTAATTCTCGAGTTGTGTAGAAATTTGTGTTTCATTTGTATGGGAGCCTCCCTTTCCAGTGAAGGGAGGGGTCTCAAACCATCATAAGATTATTCTCCGGCCCCAAAAGTCTCTGCATACAAAATTTCACGCCGATCGGTCCTTCCGCTCGCGAGTTAAATCGTGACAAAGGAAACCCCAACTCATTTTTATTATATAGACTAGCTGATCCCGGTGCGAGCGTTGCTGCGCCTGCAACTAAATGAATGAATATTACATAGAACTGACGCTTTTTTTTAATGAGTTTTTTTGATAATAAGGAGTTCAAACTTCTATCAGAACATTCTTCTTACCCAGACAATACACAGTTTGTGGCTTAGTTACCTGGATAATTCTCAGGATTGGTTGAAATTTGTGTTTGAGTTCACCATAGAAACATTTCTTGCATTCAAAAAACACCGCATACCATTTTTGATTCCATTTGCTTGATTAGTTCTCAAGCTATGCAGAAATTTGTGTTTCATTTGTATGCGAGCCGGAAGAGGGAAGCGGTCTCAAACAATCATAAGAACCTTCCCCAGCCCCAAAATACCTGCATACATATTTTTCACTCCGATCGGTTAGACAGAAATCCATTTTTAGTATAAATAGAAACCACAATGCTCCAAATGTGGTTTCATTTACTTGAATAGTTCTCGAGTTATTCAGAAAATTGCGTTCCATTTCTATGGGACCCCCTCATTCAGAGGGCAGAAGTGGTCTCAAACCACCATAGGAATATGTCTCTCCTTCAAGAAATTATGCATGTTTCATGTGTTTGAGAGCCTGCGCCGCTCTCTCTTCAGAAGGCGGAAGAGTCTCAATGACCATAAAAACATTTCTTTCCTTCAAAAACCTCCATATGCCAAATTTGGTTCCATTTGCTGGATTAGTTCTCGAGTTATGCATTAATTTGTGTTTCATTTGTATGGGAGCCCCCCCCCTTTAGAAAAGGGAGGGGTCCCAAATTAGCATTGAAACAGTATTCATCTACAAAAACCTCCACATGCCAGATTTGGTTCAATTTGTTTGATTAGCTCTCGAGTTATACAGAATATTGTATTTCATTTGTATAGGAGCCCCTCCTTTTCAGGGCGAAGAGGAATCTGAAACCATCATAGAAACCTTTCTTGCCTTTAAAACCTCACACATGCTAAATGTGGTTTCTTTTGCTTGGGGTCTCAAACCACCGTAGAAACATTTCTTGCCTACAAAACCTCCACATGCCATATTTGGTTCCATTTGTTATATTAGTTCTTGAGTAATGCAGAAAATAGTTTTTCATTTGCATGGGATCCCACCCTTTCTAGAGGCGGGAGGGGTGTCGAACTATAATAAGATCCTTTCCCGGACCCGAAAACCCCTGCATACAAATTTGTATAGCGGTAGGGATAGTTCTCATGTTTGGTTTAAATTTGTGTTTCGCATGTATGGTATCCCCCCTTTTCTGAGTGAGGAGAGGTCTTGAATTACCACAAAAACATTTCTTGCCTTCAAAAACTCACCCACACCAATTTTGGTTCCATTTGCTTGATTAGTTCTCGAGTTATGCAGGTATTTGTTTTTCATTTGCATGGGATCCCACCCTTTCTAGAAGTGGGAGGGCTCTCGAACTATCATAAGATGCTTTCCCGGACCCAAAAACCACTGAATACAAATTTGCAAAGCAGTAGGTATAGTTCTCATGTTTGGTTGAAATTTGTTTCATTTGTATGAGAGCCCCCCTTTAAAGAGGGAGGAGGGGCTTTGAACCACCATAAAAACATTTCATGCCTTAAGAAACTCGTCCATTAAAATTTGGATTCATTTGCTTGATTATTTCTCGAGTTAAGCAGAAATTTGGGTTCCATTTGTTTGAGAGCACCCCCTCCCCTGGTTCCTCCTCATATGACGGAAGAGTCACAAATCACCATAGAAACATTTCCCTCCTTCAAAAACTTCCGCATGCGAAATTTGGTTCCATTTCTCTTATTAGTTCTCGAGTTATGCAAGGATTTGCGTTTCATTTGAATAGGTTCCCCCCCTTTCAGAAAGGGGAGGGGCCTCAAATCAACATAGAACAATTTTTTGTCTTCAAAATCCACCACATACTAAATTTGGTTCCATTTGCTTGATTAGTTCTCGAGTCATGCAGAATAGTGTATTTCATTTGTATCGGAGCCCTAACCCCCCCCCCCCCCTTAAGGATGAGAAGGGGTCTCAAACCAACATAGAAACATTTTTTGTCTTAAAAAACTCACACATGCTAAATTTTGTTCCGTTTGCTTGATTAGTTCCCGAGTTATGCAGAATATTGTATTTTGTTTGTATGGGAGCCCCCCTTTTATGACGGGGAGGGTTCTCAAGCTACCATAAAAACCTTTTTTGCCTTCAAAAACTCACGCATGCTAAATTTGGTTTCTATTGCTTGATTAGTTCCCGAGTTGTGTAGAAATTTGTGTTTTATTTGTATGGGAGCCCCCCCTTTTATGACGGGGAGGGTTCTCAAGCTACCATAAAAACCTTTTTTGCCTTCAAAAACTCACACATGCTAAATTTGGTTTCTTTTGCTTGATTAGTTCCCGAGTTATGCAGAATATTGTGTTTTATTTGTATGGGAGCCCCCCCTTTTATGACGGGGAGGGTTCTCAAGGTACCATAAAAACCTTTTTTGCCTTCAAAAACTCACACTTGCTAAATTTGGTTTCTTTTGCTTGTTTAGTTCTCGAGTTGTGTAGAAATTTGTGTTTCATTTGTATGGGAGCCCTCCTTTTCAGAGGAGGGAGGGGTCTCAAACCATCATAAGAACCTTCTCCGGCCCCAAAAATCTCTGCATACAAAATTTCACGCCGATCGGTTTTTCCGCTCGCGAGTTAAATCGTGACAAAGGAAACCCCAACTCATTTTTATTATATAGATTTTGTAGGTATCCGTCGCAAAAAATCGCAGTTGGCTTTGCAGGGCGGTTAATTTTTTGCTAGCTGTCACGGTTTTTCAGTTCTCTCGCGGTTGAAAATGTGCAAATTGAAAGTGAAAGTTAAGTTCTATAAATAACCTGAAGAGGCTGATTATGCATTTTCCCATGCAATTCCCGAGTGCGCTGTGTCAGCATCCTCCGGTCTGTGGTGTTTTTAAGTTTTAAAGAAGAAGTATCGGAATGTTAGTTTGGATGAAAGATTTTCAAAAAAAATCAAACAGAAAACCTTTGATTAGCCTTTTTTTCTCTCCATCGACCTGCAAATTATAATGAATGTGTATGTGCCTGAGCCACGAAAACGATCGGATTTGGTACATGAGATGGATGGCACTGGAGTACTTCTCAACATACCCTACAAACCCAAGCAGGAAAAATTAAGCTAAGTATCGAGGATAAACCAGTTTGACCAAAGAATAATAATTATCGACTAGTAGTCCTAACAGCCACCACTCAAGAAAATAAGCTTCCCATTTCTCTAGATTCACGAAAACGTTGAAGGGTGAATCTGTACAAATAATTTAGGGTCCTGCTGCAAGAAATCATTGGACGGTGTACGGGCACTAGGTCATAGTTTTTCTGTGACTCTCGGGTCGTCCGCGTTGGCGAGAGACGGGAAAATTGAATGTCTTCTTTTCGTTTCCGTCAATTAGTCACACAATCACCCACAGATCTGACATAAACGTGTGCTGACATGTACACATTCATATCTAATGGATTTAGAGAATGAAATTAATTCCTCAATATTTTCTAAGGCATTTATGTAAATCAAGCCTTTAAGCATTTATGTAAATAAAATCCTCTGAAATGTCAGTTTGATTTCAATTTTGTTTGTTGCTTTTGTTTTCCAGCTAGTATTCAATCGCTATTTTATCTCCCACTCAAAATCTCGACTACTTTTTCAAACAGACGCATCTGATTTTGTAAACAAAGAGGGGAAGTTAGATTCAAACATAAATTTCTCAAAACTTTCATCACACTCACGGAAAGCAGCATTACCATCATGAAAGTGTAATGTTATTGCTTGTATTGGTGTCCTTAGTTTACATAAAAGTGCTAAAGTTTTCAAGAATTTTACGTTTGAATCTCACTTCCCCTCTTTGTTTACAAAATCAGATACGTCTGTTTGAAAAAGTACTCGAGAAATGTTAAACAGAGTTCAAATTCTGTGTAGAGGGGTTTTGAGATGTTCAATGACTTTGTATAGCAACCACTTAGGTACTGGTACTACAGCAGAAGAATTGGAGTACGGCACGAAGCTGATCGTACTGACGATGCAACGCTCATCTTATCCAGAAGAATGGGAAGCTCTTGCCTAGGGGAAATCAGTAATTCCCAAATGAGTATTCAAACACATCATTTTTGCCATGACAAACGGTGTGATTCAAGTGGCTGGGTTAAGTCTGAGTTAAGCTAACGTATCACCCGAATGCACGGAACCAGCGTTAAGATCTAGCTCACATACATGAGAAAAGATTTCATGCCGGGCTCGAGGTAGTCATGGTGGAATTCGAAGGCCAATTTTGGATGAAAAATCTAAGCCACATAGCCCAAAGAATTTTAAGTAGATGTTTGATCGGCACCAAAAATAGACCAAGGCAGCATTCTTTGGGTGTGCAAGACAATTGCCTGTCACAAGAGTGAATCCCTCGCCGGCATTCACCTATACAGGGATTGATCTGTGTGGACCCTTTGAGGTCCTCATGAGCAATACATCAAAAAACAAAACCGTGGCCTACGTATGCATATTCATATACTTCACTACAAAGGCAGTGCACTTGGAAGTGGTGGAGAACCACTCCTGCTCCGCATTCATTTCCAGTTTGTTGCGTTGCGTGACGACCCCGGAACTGATTTACTCAGACAGCGGGCGATACTTCGTAGGAGCAAGCAAAAGCTCACGCAGCTGAGGAAAAAATATAACTAACGCAAGGCAAGCTCAACACACTGGCAGGAGAGAGAGGAAATAAATGTTCATCTATTCCTCCCAGTAGTCCACAGTTTGGGGGACTTTAGGAATCGAGCATAAAGCCAGCCAAAAGGCTATTCAAAGGAGCAGCACAAAACGCTCAATTTAACCCTTTATAAGGCCGTGACAACCAAGCAAGGCATAAGCACATACTATTATGGAACACAATGCTTACGGTGATTAGTGAATACGAATATTTTTCTTTTAAAATAATATGCAAAATTGTAGGTGGCAATATAGTTGCCACTGCCTGTGAAGCCAAAAAATATTGGTGGCAATATAGTTACCACCAATATCATTCGTTTATTCATAATTATAATGCTCAGATACCTTAAATACTTACTACTTACTACTTAGTTTTGGTTGTTTTTGGGAGCTTGAAGGTATATATCATATCATAGACTAACTCTGGTAATATTAACTGCCGTTGGAAACATGTATTTTCGGAAAACATAATTGAACGGTTTATTGAAGCAATCTCATCATAGCGAAAAAAAGGATCACTGGACCAATATAAGTCGGTACTTGCCAAGGGATGAAGACCCATTAGAAAACATATCCCTATAGGTATGCTTTGATTTCTGCTGCAGATACAGGCTCCCAGTTTAAGTTTTAATTTTGATCTACGTAGATAATCGTTTGTGTAACAATCAGGTGTATGACTTCATTGTTGAAAAATCTTTCAAAATACACCGTTGCTCTAGTTTTGCATGGAAAGAAACGCAACGCTTGCAGACAAGTTTCATAAAACATATCTGCATTGGGTTCTTGTGTCCAATCCAGTTTTCTCCAGTCCATTTCATCGTCATCTGATTGGAATGCATCCACGGCAGATTGATCAGTGACCGATTCATCGTCGTCCGATTTATATGATTCAGGTGATTTGGTTAACTGGGGGGAAGTGATGAATCCCCCGCTGGTTTCAGACGAAATATAATGCTTACCAAAATGGTATTGCAGACCCGATGCGGACGGCAGTGGTTTTCTGTCAAAAAACAGCGCACCACCATTATAAGCAGCAGCACTAGCAACAGCCACAGCATCCTGAGCAGCAGCAGCACTGTCCTCAACGAGATGTTGCAGTTCACTCATGCTTGATACTTCCGAATCCGTTTCCAGGTCATCTTCAAATATATCTAGATCAGCGGGTAGTTCATCTGATAAATCCGATGAGCACGACTGGAATTCTCTACCCGATAAGGGTGTTTGACGTCCACTGGCAACATCACTAATATCGACCGAATCGTCACTACTCGCAAGGGGGTCAAGCAGATTTACATCCTCAGCCTGCCTTCAGATCTTCTCTGGAAACATCGGGATCATCAGGCAGTGCGCAAATCTTCTCCAACTCCCCTTCTATTTCATCGTCAGAATCTGCATTCGGTATTGTCTTCGGCATTGTTTTAGCTGACACATGAAATTGCGCGTTACAACAGGTGACATTATTAGCAATTTTTTGCCCGAAATAAACTCGATATTTTTGTTCAATTTTGCAAAAAATACCTCATTGAGCAACAGGTGATATTAAAGGGCGATACGGTCAAACTTTGGTCAATATCAACTTGACGTATTTGTTTCAATTTTGCATTTAAAAAACCTGAACACCCCTCATTTTGAAGGTGTGTGTGTGTAGAATGTTGCTCCTATTTTGATTTTGGAATTCACTCTTCAGTTGTCAAAATGCCGTCCAAGCAAGAAGAGCAGCGTATCAAAATTTTGCTCGCGCATCGCGAAAATCCGAGCTACTCGCACGCAAAGTTGGCAAAATCGCTAAAAGTTGCCAAATCAACCGTTACAAATGTAATTAAAGTGTTTGGGGAACGTTTGTCGACAGCCAGGAAGTCTGGATCGGGGGGAAATCGAAAACCGGAAGCCGCTGAGACGACAAAGAGAGTTGCCGGTAGTTTCAAGCGAAACCCTAACCTATCTCTCCGAGATGCCGCAAATAAGCTGGGTGTATCGTCTACAACCGTGCATCGAGCCAAAAAACGAGCCGGACTATCAACTTACAAGAAGGTAGTGACTCCAAACCGCGATGATAAACAAAATACGACGACCAAAGCGCGATCCCGGAGGCTGTACACGACGATGCTGACGAAGTTTGACTGCGTGGTAATGGACGACGAAACCTACGTCAAAGCCGACTACAAGCAGCTTCCGGGACAGGAGTTTTATACGGTAAAAGGAAGGGGAAAGGTAGCAGATATTTTCAAGCACACGAAACTGTCAAAGTTCGCAAAGAAATATCTGGTTTGGCAAGCCATCTGTACCTGTGGCTTGAAAAGCAGCATTTTCATAGCTTCCGGGACTGTCAACCAAGAAATTTACGTGAAAGAGTGTTTGAATAAACGTCTGCTGCCTTTCCTGAAGAAACACGGTTGTTCCGTACTGTTTTAGCCGGATTTGGCATCTTGCCATTACGGTAAAAAGGCCATGGAGTGGTACGCCGCCAACAACGTGCAGGTGGTTCCCAAGGACAAGAACCCTCCCAACACGCCAGAGCTCCGCCCAATTGACAAATACTGGGCTATTGTCAAGCGGAATCTAAAGAAGACCAAAAAAACTGCTAAGGACGAGCAGCAGTTCAAGGCAAACTGGCTTTCTGCGGCGAAGAAGGTGGACAAGGTGGCTGTACAAAATCTGATGGCAGGGGTCAAGCGTAAGGCCCGGCAATTCGGATTTGGAAAAGCGGAAGCCTAACTGAATATTTTTCCTGAATTTTATACTAATTGAACTTGAAATAGAAATTTAATTTGATATTTTAAATAAACGATTTCACCGATTTACACGCGTTTTCCCTTGACCAAATTTTGACCGTATCACCCTTTAAAGAGCGACAGTATATCAAAATATATTGTTTTTTTTCTGCTATTTCTAGTTGATTTGATTACGCCGTTCAAATATATACGCAAAATAAAGACAAATTGTTAATTCACCTTTTTAAGGTTTCAACATGTAGAAGTGTTCCCAATAATAATAATATTCATTAGGAACAGCGAAAAACTATGAATGCAATTTGTTTTTAATAAGGAAATTAATGAAAACGTTGGTGGCAATATAGTTGCCACTACCGTTAAGCCGTAAAACGTAGGTGGCAATATACCGTAATTATGGCATCAAATTAAAAAGCGATTTTACAAGTTAACATACACGCAGAGAAATACAGCATATTAGAATCAAATATACGAGGGCTTTGATTCAAATATATAATTTTGGTTGAATCAAAATAATGTTTATCTGTTCTTAATACCACTCAGCGTTGATTTAAAATTATAGTTATTTGAATCAACAATATTTTCATTTGATTTGAAAATAAAATCTTTTCAAAATGGCATGATGCTTTGAGTATGTGTGCGTCACCTGCGCACCATTTTGTTACACAAAAACTGCAAAAAGGACTCATCCGAGGAGATTTTTATCAAGCTGTGTTTCCTCAGCTTTGTAGGAGGAGTTATCGGCTAGGTTATTGGTACATTTCAAAGTACGTAAATTTATATTACTTACGGTAATAATTCTAATTTTTGGGCTTTTTCAGCGAACCGGTACACCGTCGAAACTTTGAACGGATAAACGAACGGTGAAAGAACTGATACAGCATCCATTTTTGGCGAAAAGGACAGAATGCATTCATGTTTATAGTACGTTCACACTACAGCTTATATTACGTGATGTAGAGTATTTTGATATCAAATGACATGTATATTATTACCTTTGAAAAATATGTATAGCTGCTGATATCAAGATACTCTATATCACGTAATATAAGCAGTAGTGTGAACGTACTATTAAAGTGCTTAGATTATTATTTAGGCGCAGTAAACAAAATAAATATGGTTTAAAAACAACAATTAATCCTTGATCTTTACCATAAAATTATAAAATAAAAAAATAAGAGCAGAAATAAAATTTTATCAATAAAATCAACCAGAATTATGTTTAAAACAAATCCAATTTTATTTTGAGTCAAAGCGTTTTTATTTTTATTTTAAAAGAAGCACGCAATTGAAGTAAAAATAATAATATTCGATTCAAATAACGATGTGCTAGATTCAAATAAAAATATATTTGAATCTACAGCCAGTCGTATGAAAGCTTGATTGTTATAATAAAAAAATATTTGCTTTGAAACTAATATCGTTTATATTTGATTCAAAGAAAATTGAAATTAGGCCCTGAGTCAAAAATATATTTTTTTGAATGCAAAGTGATTTATTTTTGAAATAAATATCTATTTCTCTGCGTGTATGAATAGAACTACAAAACCCGACTCAGAAGAGCTGAAATTGACCATATAATTTAAAATATTTTCCAAAATGCCATTTTTAATGGACATTTTATCTGATTTTTGGCCCCTGCTTTAAAATTGCAGTTTTTTTTGGAGAATAAAAAGCTTTTAAACTTGTAGGGTATGTGTAGGCGAGAATCAACTAGTAAAACACTTGCAAAAATAAGTTTGATAAGACATTTGGTAGAATGTATCACGAAAAGTTACACAACTCTTGTTATAAAGTCAGAAACATTCGAAGGATATGGATTTAATGTCGGTCTATTGGCGCCAAATTGGGTCTATTCATGGATGCAACTTCGTCCCATTCGATGGATTTATTACTAAATGCAGTCTTTGTACGGTTTTTTTTTTCTAGTTTTATGAATTAAGGCATTGCTAGCTGTATTTCATTTACTTATTACAACATTCCACAAAACAAACTCAAGTAAAACTACCTCGAAACACTTAAGTGGTGTTCATGTATGATTTAATAGCCATTGAATAATGAAAACATTATAATTCACTACACAATGATTTTGTTCCTTCGGTTTGTGTTAAGATGAGGCACTTGAATATAAACAACCACAAACTCATGCATTTCTACTTGAAATTTTCCAATAACAACCTTTTTGCTACGTTATTGATACAACAGGCCATAGTTGGGAACATACAAAAAAATATGTCCCCAACATTGGGTCTACGATTTTCTCGTAAAATCATTGTTATTTCAGCAATGTGAACAGTTAGTTTGTAACGTGTAACTATTTTCTGCACATCCAGACTGTATTGCTTGCTTTATTGACTCAATTATGCCAAATTTAGATCACTTAAAGATAGGTAGATCATCTGTTCAGCTTAACCGGTGAAATCATGATGCCTTAAAAGTGCAAAAAATCGAAAATTACGCGAAAGTGAACAACTATAGCTTGATGGATATTGTCTCAATTGCTTTGGATATCATCGGTCAACGTAATAGCAACGTGATTTTGTTGATTATCGCTAAATTAATGACATATTTGGTACATAGGCTGAATGAAGGAGCTAGGCTAACATAACATCCCCTTACCCTATTTCTTTTCAATCACTATTCAAAAAAATAATATGAGCTCTAGGTATCCTGAGTTAGTTGTCGAGAAAAAATCAACCATATATACTCAGTAGCTGAAGAGAAAAAATTATGAAGTGTTGGTGGCAACATAGTTGCCACTGCCTTATAAAGGGTTAACATACTCGGATTGCAAACAATATTCTAACAGATATCTGCAATAATGAAGAATTCATGACCGCTAACTGCCGTGTTGATGGAGCCAGGTATACCGAGAGCATTGACTCCAGCTCACTTTCTTATAAGCAGACCCATGACTGCAATTCCAATTCCAAGAATAGTCTGAATACGCGATGGAAGAGAATTCAGCAACATACTGAACAATTCTGGATGCGATGGAAAAATGAATATTTCCACACGTTGAGAAATTGTGCGAAGTGGACTAAGGCGCACGCCAACATCAGGGAAGGCCAGATAGTGCTTATTGGCGACGATACTGCTCCCATCGCAAAATAGCCCATAAGAATAGTATTCAAGACTTTTAAGGGTCCTGATGACATCATCAGGGTAGTAACAGTATAAGCATGCAACGGGATCTACAAGCAAAATGTTAGGATTCTGGCGCCATTACCCATAAGCAACGAAAACGAACAAGAAGAGATGTAACAAATACAGGAAACGGAAGCTGAAGACATGCAACCAGATACTCACAACCAGGAGGGTGGAGACACGCACAAAGTAGATGACAAAACATAGCACTGCATGAAGAAACAGAAGAAGGCCCTTCCCCTAGAGCCAGCGTTACGATTTGGGACGGTAGAATGATCGTGGCGATTTTGGTTTACCAATGGCGGGTAAACACCAACCGGCGGCGTCAGCTAGAACGCACCGTGAAACGACGCGAGTTGAACGGAGTCAGACGGCGAGACGGCGAGACGGCGCGGCGAAAGATGATGTGTGGGAACGTTATATTCGAAACATTTCGGCAGTACCCATGAGTCCCGCTTGGTAATGCTTTACGAACTCCTTTGCACTTGGTGACAGATGGCATAACATTTGGGAGAGCAACTTGTAGACAGCGCTGAGTACCATCAATTCTTGGCATGCATAATATAACAACGCAAGTTCAACGATCTATGGATTCCCGCCAATCACTGAACAGGTTTGATCCCATTACCAGCGCGTATCGCCAAGCTTGTGATATCTGGTGAAATAATCTTCGTAATAATTCCGCCAAATCATCTAAAATATGGCTCTCTCGCACGCAAACTGCAAGATTCATTCCAGCATGCATCGCCTTTCCAGCTCGCAGCACTATTTAAATTCCGAGTGAGTTTGACACAACTCGTTGGGAAAATTGTGAAATATGTTCGGTGCCTTGTAAAGGACGAACCTGGGGATAAGCCAAAAGTCCCTTCAGATTCACTGCACGTCCCCTCATTTTGCCAGCCAAAGCGCCATCATCAGCGGATATGGAATCATGCCGCAAGCAGAAGCAAGAGAACATCAACGATAAATTTATCTCACTCGGGGGACCACTTTTTTACTGCCGGAGGATGCAGCAGTTTCCCACCTCCCCCCCTTGCAAGTCGAACAAATCCCACATCAACCTCGACCGACCGACCGAGAGCGAAAAAAAAAAGCGAGGACTTCATCAGGAAAACCAATGCTACACCTCCACTCATCCGACCGAAAGCGGAGCGCAAAGAAGGTTGACAGAGATGCACACTTTCCTCCAAACCCGTAAAAAGTGGTCCAATTTGTCGATACAGAGCGCTGCTGCAGCAGCGGCACAGCTTCCAATCGGGAAATGTTGCCCCTAACGAGAAACAATGTTCAATGGAATCGAACTACACTGCTCCGGTCAGTCGAGGTAACTTCCTACTCCTCCCCACCACCACAACACTCGGGACTGGCCAGGTGGGATCGACGCCATGAAACGGAATTGTCCCAACGTGTGGTGGTCGTTGGTGAGTTTGAATGGTGCCAAGAATTGTTTCAAATTGTCGTATCGTCGTCGGTGGGAAACATAGGGTGGAAAATTGGGTGGGAGGGCGAGGAAAGCCAGATCCTTCTTGTCGGAAAAGTCGCTCCCCTGCAGATATCCGTACAATGTCAGTCTGGTGGGAATATGGCACCAGCATAACTTTGGATTGCATATCGCTCTAGGCACGGTTGATGAAAAGTAAATACAACACTGCTGCTGCTTCAATGCTATACAGTACACAGAACTAGCAGGTTGGACGGTTGGCATCGGAACGGGAGGGGGGCGGGGGTTTATCGATTTTCTCCCGAGGGCGAGATCGAAGCCAGGTGCTGTGGCATTTTCCAGGTGATATTTTATGAGCCATAATTTTGCGGCCAATGTGATTGGGTGGAGGGGGGGTGGTAAGGGGGTAATGCGGGTGTTTTAGTGAGGAATAATGGAGCAACTGGACCCTCCCACAGGAGCAACAGCACAATGGTCAGCATAGCAGGACGACGCTTGACAACTTTAACAAGCTGATGTGGATTGTTGTTGCACTACTGGGAAGGAGAAAAGATGCTTTCTGGTGCGAGTTTTGCGATTGTCGTTTTTCTTGAGATTTTTCAGGCACCGGTAATAGTACCTTGCTAATTTTCAGAACTTGCACCAGTCTTGTTGTGATTAGTTGACGTAGGAAAGGTAATCGGATGATTTAGATGGACACAGCTCTATATATGAACTAGGGTAGTTTTCTTTAATGTGTTTTTTTTTTAATTGTTGACTAAGTCAATTCACCATATGTGGATAGTAAATTCGCAAATTTAGGCGTTGTAAAGGCACACACAATCGATAAAAAACAAACTACGTGGCTGTATGAACAATTGTCAATTGTGTAAAGGGTACCGTACGGGACATGATGTATATGACTACCCAAGAAACAATATTAGTTTTATTCCAACCGTATCTCCTCTCGGCTTTGTTGATAAAACTATATTCAAAGCTGTTTTGTCCACCAACACCTCCTCTATGCATCTTTAAAGCCAAAACATGTACAAAGTGGCTCACTCTATAGACGGTTGTGCAAACAAATTTATAAAACCTTTACAAGACCATAAAGATTTTGAAAATGTTCCCTTGAAAGATGTTATGACCACTTGAAAACTTTCATAAAACCTATTGGCTGCCATCCAAACCAGCAAAAGGCCAAATAGCCACAGCTGTCAAACTTCACGTGGTTGGTTTTTGTTTTCTGCTCTGTTCAATTCTCAGCTCTTCTGATTCCTTTAACAGTAAATAATATCGAATAAAAAAAGTTCAAGTGTTGCGGGAAATTTGGTTTGATAGCAAAATATACAAAACCAATTTTTTACAGTTTATCATACTCCAAATCACATGTGCATTAAATTTTATGGAGAATATTGGCACGATAAGAGCCGAAAATAAATGCGCCTCGGGGATTATGCGAGTTTACATCAACAAAAACAATATTGATTAATAAATTTATCATGAATTTCCTGAAACTGTATGGCATTCAATAAGGTTATAAAAAAATGCCAAGATTGGTCTCTGATCTACCGTTCATTTGTATTACATTTAAAATCTGGAAATTATTTTCCCTCATTTCAAATTTTTCATATATTTCATTATGGCGATTGGAAGAAAACACATTTTTGCCTAAAAGCCAAATTATCTTCGCAATGACTACTATAAAACTAGTTGGTCATTTGGTGACATTCCTCGATGCCAATTTGCCATTTAATGCATTTATTGGAGGAAAAACGGTTTTTAAATGCTCTTTCAACTGATCATAATAAGACTATTTGAATCATCCCTTAAACGGCATTTCAAAACATCATTTTACGAGTTCATAAAGTCAAAATAAAACTATTGATAGGAGTTAAAGGAACTTTAAAAGACAAGGTTGTAAGATCATTGTAAAGAAGCTGTGTAGGTTCTCATAAACCTGACTAAAATTTGAAACCTATTGGCACCTTTTGCTGCCACAATAAAACCAAAATGATTCCTACACACTTAGAAATTATGAATTTTACACGAGACCTAAGCCATGTTTGTAAATAGTCGGGGAACGTAAAGAAAGATTTCGTGTGAAATTATGTCTTCTGAAACTGACACATACGCAATTCAACAAAAGATGCGTTCGGTTGAATTTATTTTCTCATCTCTTTCAACACATTCTTATGCGCTAAAGGACGCTTGCATGTGTCGGTCTCAGGGACAGAAATTTACACGAGATTTTAGTAGTGTGTAGTGGCTTTCATAAAACTTTAATAAAACCTAATAAAGCTGGATGGTTTTTGCAATGTAACATGGGTAACGATCTGCTTCAGTCAGGTAGTTGATTCGCAAATATTTTATTTTTAAAGCACAACTTTCGACTATCGTGTTTGTCGGTACTGTTCAAATTTTACTAGTAAAATTCAATTAGAAACGAATACACGTCGTTATGTTCTACATCACATATCCTTGCGAGGGCAGACAGTTCAGTAAAAATAGAGCTATTGCTTAGCTGACTGCTATGCACTGAGGTTGTTTTAAGAATTATTAGCTTACGTGAACAGTTAGATGGAAAAATAATCAATTATCAATTACTACTTGGTTGACAACAAAATGTCTTACTTGAAATTAGAAAAACCTTTTTCAAAAATGCAATGTTCAGTAAATCCACAGCCAATTCATTTTGCTGATGGCGTGATCATTTTCGAAAAAAACGTGTCGGGTTTCTGATCGAACCAGGAGAGCGGGGGGGGGGGGGGGGTGGTTAAAAGCAATCCTTTGGTAGAAGAATCAACCGTGAGAGAGCTCATATTAGGTGAACTGTGATTATTGACGGAGACGACTTTGAGTATGAATGTAGTACCTTGGATTAATTGTGATGTCATTACACAACTTCAGCACGGCAGTTTGGAAGCACATTATTGCTAAAAACCGTGCTTACTGTGGACTCAACAAGAACCTAACTAACGTATTTAATCTGAAGAGTAACTTACGAGGTTATAAAAGTGGAACTATCATCATAGTATGCATTTTCAAACTTTTGTTTGAAATTTGATTCACCAGATAAAGCGTCGCACCCCCATTTAATTATTAATTCCAAATCTTGCAGTTCCATTTGAGTAACCTCCCACGTCTTTCGATCTACAAGGCATAATATTCTCATTGCCGTATGATCCACCAAGCTACGGCCTGTACTTTAGTCTCACTTATGGTAATACTGTCGGGTATGCAACGTTGATGGGCAACGGAAATACTTTTGTACGAGGGGAATACTTCCAAGATATCACATTGTTTGGAATTGCTTCGATAAGAAATGAAAGCCCTTCATCATCGGTCATTGAAATTGCAGGCCTATGCCTGTCTACTGCTGTCCAAGCGCCCCTTATACGAGCAGTGCACTCTTTATTTTTTTTGCGAACAGCTTAGTTGCGTCCTCGCTTCCTCCACTTCAATTCCCTCACAAAAATTCATAAACGTTAAGCCTTGTCTTGAGAAATATATTAACCTCTTCAAGCCTAAGGGGTCATATATGACTCTAAAAGGAAAATGGCCGATATAATCACGGACAGAATAAAAATGTACACTGTGGGATGTATTATTTTGGGAAACCAAAAAAAACATATTACTTTAAGGCTTAGTTGACGACCTAGAACATCAAAAATATGAAGAAGTTCACGAGGAGAAACTAAATTCCTTATGTTTTATACCTTTGGCGTTATTTTAGAGTATGGTACCTATGCATACGTATTATGAAATGCTCGTTGATAAACGTAGGATTTTTTTTTTGCGATGTTCTTGATTATCCAAATGTACTTGAGTTTAGAACCTTAGATCCACAATTGTAACAGTAGCTTTTAGGGCTATATAAAGTTACTATATGTGTTCAATTATATTGGACGGACCAAAAAGCGCATAAGATTTACAAAAAACATAACAGTTCCGTTAACTTAGAAAGCTATTTGAACATTTGTGATGAACTTAATTTGGCTATGAATGTTGCATTTGAGGAGTATAATTCAAAAATTGAACGTGAAATTAAATGTTGCCCAAAGAACTTTTTTAATTACGTGAATACAAAATTAAAATCAGACAATCTTCCATCCCGTATGTCTTTGGACAATAATGAAAGTAATAATACAGAAGAAATATGCAATTTATTTGCCAAGTTTTTTCAAGAAACATACACAACATACTCAGAAGCAGATCGTGATCGGCAATACTTTGGGTTGTATCCTGAATATTCCAGTGACATAAGCGTGAATCAAATCTATGTGCATGAAATCTTGAAGGGTTAAAACATTTAGATGCAACGAGAGTGCTCGGGACCGGATGGAGTTCCTTCTTGTTTATGAAGACTTTAGCAGCTGAGCTTACTTCTCCATTGTTTTGGCTTTTTAATATGTCACTGGAATCCGGAGACTTTCCAAAATTATGGAAGAGCTCATTTCTAGTGCCAATTTTTAAGTCTGGTAAAAATCTGATATTCGTAATTATCGGGGTATAGCCCTGATCTCTTGCATTCCAAAACTTTTTGAGGCAATTGTGAATGAAAAATTATTCAACCAAATCAAAAATAGAATAACTACTAATCTAGCATGGATTTTTAAAGGTCGTTCGACAACCACAAATTTACTAGAATTCGTTAATTATTCTCTGAAGCAATGGATAACGGAAACCATGTAGAGGTTTTGTACACAGATTTTAGTAAAGCATTTGACCGTGTCGATATACCTATGCTTATATTTAAATTGCAAAAATGGGAATCCAGCCCAAACTCCTCAAATGGCTTAATTCATACCTAACCAACCGTGATCAAGTTGTAAGATTTAAAGGAAGCCAATCAACACCTATTCATACCACTTCAGGAGTCCCACAAGGCTCTCATCTAGGACCACTTTTATTCATTCTATTTGTAAATGACTTATCTTTTATTCTTAAGAAACTAAAATTTTTAATTTACGCTGACTGACATGAAACTTTATTTAGAAATAAAAAATGCAGAGGACATCAACGCGTTTAAGAATGAAATATTGTTGTTCCATACTTGGTGTAACAAAAGTCTGCTACAACTGAATGTTAAAAAATGTAACTTAATTACCTTCAGTCGAAAACGAAACATACCTAACATACAAATAACTTTAGGCAATCAGAATGTAGAGAAGTGTGATAGAGTTAGGATTTAGGTGTTGTCCTAGACTCTAAACTTACGTTCATTGATCATTATAACACAATTATAAACAGAGCTAAAAACATGCTAGGATTTATTAAACGTTTTTGCTATGACTTTCATGACCCGTACACGATAAAAACACTATACATTGCTTATGTCAGGTCAATACTTGAATATTGTAGCATAGTTTGGTCTCCATTTACAATAACACATGAAGAAAGAATAGAGTCAGTACAAAAGCAATTTTTGTTATATGCACTAAGAAAGCTAGGATGGACTGTATTGCCTTTACCATCGTATAAGGCTCGATGTATGCTTATCAATATTCAAACATTAAAAGAGCGTCGTGAATTCGCTATTGCGTCATTTATAAATAATATAGTCTCACAAAGAATTGATTCAATTGAAATTCTATCAAAATTAAACTTTAACATACCAACAAGGCATTTAAGACATCGACAGTTATTTGCAACAATTTATCATCGCACGAACTATGCAAAATATGGACCGATTCACCAAATGATGGCTAATTACAATATCCATTGCAATAGTATAGATTTTACAATGTCGAAAGAAAAATTAAAACAATATTTCCGCACGTGCTAGGTTTAAGTTAAGTTAAGTACTTATTGTAATTAAAACGGTCTACAACTGATTGACGACGACAAATAAATAAATAAATAGATGGTCAACAGTCATTATTTGGTAATTTTATGATTTTCTAGCTCATCCAAACTTTCATTGAGTTCAGAACGTAAGATCTACAGTTGTTATTACAGCTTATAGCCTATGTACAGTTATAATTTGTATTCAACCATATTAAGGGAATTGTTTTCGAACGTAGAAAATACCATTATGAACAAACCCGGAATGATCTAGGTCATCCCAACTGTCAGTGAGTTTGGAACATAAGATCTTCAGTTGTATTATCCCAAGTAGCACTTATAACTTATGCTACAGTTTCAAACAATAAAACTGGTTGCACAATGGTTACGATAAAGACGCTTGTAATATGTTAGGTTACACAGGATAAAAAATGGTTATCTTTTCGTCATTTGGAAATCAAAGTTATGAAAAGTAGCACAAAAGTTACCAAGTGATAAAGTTGTGACCTCATTATGAAACTGTCAAAGTGGTTTAAGTTGCGATATAGTTTTTGCTTAGTTACATAAGAAATAAAACTTTTAAATCCATATATATTATTAATTATTAAGAGGCTGTTCATAAACCACGTCGACAATCAAGAGGGGGGGGGGAGGGGTATCGTAAAAGTCTACACACTTAGAAAAATTTACAGTATTCGGTAATTTTTTACCGAACTTTCAACAGCTGAACGTTCGGTAATCCGATTTACCGGATTTCGGTGAAATTTTACAGTATTCCGGTAAAAAAATTACCAGAACTTGTCAAATTTTACCGAAATCTGGTAAATCGGATTACCAAACTGTTCAGTTGTTTAAAGTTTGGTAAAAAATTACCGAATACTGTAAAAGTTTCTAAATGTGTACATTTGTCTACGATGGGGGAGGGGGGATATATCAAAAGTCTACGTAGACGTTTTTTTTTCTCTCTACAAAACGGATATTAATACGCAGAGAAAAATACCGTCATAACAAACATATTCCAGGTAAATCCAAACATAAAATTAGTTTACTTTGGCCGCAAACAAAAACTTGCTTTCTTTCTAACATATTCTATGTTTGAAACCAACCCTAGTAGCACACTTGTTGCCATTCGGTTGAAATATCAGACATATGACATGCTAAGACTAATCAAGTCACAACAACTAATAAAAGTCGTAGTATGCTACATGAGAAGTGACATCGATGTTTGAAATTATACTCATATTATGTTTATTTTCAACATATTAATGATACGAATAAACGTACAAGTTCTGGATTTTACTGGTTGCGTTCTAAATTGAATTTATGTATTCTATGAGTCTAGGTTATCTTAGTCCTGGATTGAACTTAAATGCTTACATGTTCCAGTTTCAAGAAGTTTGCTTAGAGATGCACTGCACACAACAAATATGGCAACAAATTCAAAAATGGAGCATAACATCTCGTTCACACTATAACCTATATTACGTGATATTGGCTATCTTCATATTAGCATCACAGGAGTGAAGCGGCTGTCATCCACGATCAACAATCGTGAAGCCGAAAACTTGTTGCTGCGTGTGGTGCTAATTTGACAGCTCGATTTTCTCGAAGACATTTTGCAGCAAACACAATATTCGCGGTGGAAGTTGTCGTGTTTTGTCGTTAATTTGATTCGAGAAAAAAAATCCGTATTGTACTTAGGGTAGTGGTTATTAAAACGACAGTTTTTTTTCATTGTTTATCAGCCAGGCATTATAATATTTTACCTTAATAACTGTTACTAGTAGTTTAGTAGAAGAAATATTGTAAAAAAACTTTAATCCATTGTGAACAAAGCTTAAAATGTTCAAATCATCAATAGCGCCACACCAAAAGTGGCTGGCTTCAAGAACTAACGATCCTTTCAGTCCTCTCATTAGCATTTATATATCGAAAGACTGTCTACGTTAAATTTCGGACACCAAATTAATAGCAGCAAAACAAAATTTACACATTATTCAAAAATACCGATTGTTTATTTCACAAGAATAGATTTACATCTACATAAGAACTAGTTGATTAAGATGTTAATCCTTCTTTCTGTTAAACTCTCGAACTTCCTGTGGTACACCCGCGATCAGGTTCCGTACGGTATCCTAGGAAACGCCCGCCGTGACGATTCTCCATCTTGTCTTGAAATCATCGGTGCCATTTGCTTTCTTCTTAGCTTCGAAGAGTTTCCGCTCAACTAGTGCCCAGTACTTCTCTATTGGGCAAAATTCTGGACAGTTTGGTGGATTGGCTGTTTTTGGCCCGTATTTGACCTCTTGTACCTATACCACGACGGATTATATAGGACGGATTTCGCATAGTGACAAAACAGAACTTTAGAGTCGTGGTTACTGATAAACAATAGCAACCGCTTTTGCAGACATTCTTTCTCGTACACATCCTTATTGATAGTGTCGGTAGAGACGAAACTTTTAGATTTTCAACCACAACTACATATGGCCTGCCAAATCGAATACTTTTTCGAGAATTTGGACACTTTCTTTGTCCAAAAATACTTGGCAACGGCGTTCCTTTGCATTGCGTTATAAAACACCAGACCCTGAAGCTATTTAAAGTCTTCGAGTACGTATGTTTCGTCGTCCATTTTGATACAAGAAAAATATCAATCCACCAAATTGCCCTCAGCTTCGACCCATCGAACGATACTGGGCAATCGTCAAGAGGGTCTTCAAGAAGACTGGTAAGGCATCTGGGAACATGCAGGAGTTCAGAAAAATTTGGGCTTAAGCGTCCAAAAAATGCGATGCAATACTTGTCCGGAACTTGATGAAGAGCATTCGATCCAAAGTTCGAAAATTCGTGAAGGAATAACTTAAATTTCATCCGGTCTTCATTATGTTCAAGTTTAACCTCGTACAATAAAAGATCAATTTTTTGTATGAATAAAATATCGGTTTTCAACATAATTTGAAAGATAGTTTGTGGATAGCTTATTTTCGAAACACTCCTTATTCAGTGAATCTTCTGTAAAGTCACCAGTTATTTTCAGATTATCTTGGGATTCTCAAGTTACTACTACTGACTTTGACTTTGAGTTGAAAACTTATACAGAAGTAACCGTTTGTTAACCATAGCTACGATTAACAGTCAAACAAATTTATCTATAGACATCAAATGATAACCTAGATAGTTTCAGGTCATTCTAAATGCCTTTCAAAACTTATGGTCGAAAATGGTAACAGTAGCTTCATGGACTATACAAAGTTAAGTTAGTTTGTTTGGCAGATAACTTCTTTTTTTTTTTTTCAATAATTCCTATGTTATCGAGCACCAAATCAATCAGAATGCACCAAATTGCTTGCATAATAACACTTGGAAAAATTTAGTCCTGAAAGGGTTTACTCCAACAATGTTGCATTGTACAATCTATTTATTTATTTATTTATTAGACGTCAAACAACAGTAGACCGTTTTGTTACATGGAAAATATATCCTTATACTAATACATCCTTATACTAAAATTAAATGCCTATGTTCTATTACTTCGCAGAGTGTTAAAATATTGTTTCAATTTTGTCCTAGGTGTATTAAAGCCAATCATTAAACAATGCTGACTATATACAATCATCATGCGGTTTAGCGGTCAAAATTTAGCATAATTTGTACGATGGTTTTCTACTGCGATTAGGTCACGGTTACGCAATTGTCGAGTGGGAGCTTATAAATTTAGCTTTGACAAAAGATCAGTTGAGTCAATACGTTGTGACACCAAATCATTAACAAATAAGACCTTTGCATAATTGCGACGTTCTTTCAACGTTTCAATATTGATAAGCATACAACGTGCTTCATATGTTGGGAGAAACAACGCTGTCCATCCTAGCCTACGCAGTGCATAAAATAAAAACTGTTTTTGGATTGATTCTATTCGTTCTTCTTGTTTTTTTCATATAAGGGGACCAAATAATACTAGGGAAGCGGTACCTATATTGAGCTCAATAAGCAGACCTCCAGTGGAAATCGGTGAATATGCACTGAATACCGAACACTGACTACACAAGTTATTCACAATTTATTCGTCCATTAACCGTTCATCGTTTAGCAACACACAAAACATTCGATTCTGATAATTTTCTTCCAATTTAATACGGAAAAGTTAAAACTGCTATGTACCTTTATTAATAATATCACGAAAAACATTAATCCCATCTGTGTACATATGTTAATCGTACTGATTTTAATCAAGAAAAAAATAGAAACAAGTTAACGCTCTTCACTACTACACCCAAAAATGAAGTAGATCATTTGAAATCACTTCACGTGTGTTGGGTAGCATGCATATAACGAAGACAAAATGAGAAGGGTTTGTTTGTTATTCTTCCATGAGAATATTGACAACAAGACTCATCACAACGTTGGGCATAGAATGCTCTATGAATGATTCAACACGCACACTAGCGTTGATGTGTATGCTATAAGGTATGTGAGCAGTGAACATCAAGCGATTACGTCAATTGTAAACACGGTTCAGAATAGGTGCAGGCGTATTTAAATTATTGTGAAAATTAATCCCATAGTTTTCTAGTATTTTATCACGTTTTCGTAGATTCTAGTGTGGCTAGTGTAATAAGTGAAGTGTGATTTTGCTAGTTTGTGCAATTACGCACCGAGAATGTGTAAGGATGGAGTGCAATTAAAGAGAAAACTTCGAGTCTGGCTCGAGTATATTCCCTAGTACGGCCAGATCAAAACGACGAATTTGTATGTCGAAGGTAAGCAATTGTGTTGAAAATCTGATTGCTCATTATTTTTAAGAAATTTTAGTCTCCGAAACGTTTTTGTAGCTTTTAATCATATTCAAGACCTAATTTTATTTGCCAGCATTATATATTCTTGGTTACTGCATCCATTTATTGGAGAAATTAAACATCTTTTCACGTTTGAAGTTGGATGACTGCTGAATGTGATGAAAATATGTACTATAGTGAGAATAGGTTCCGCTTTCCTACAATGTTCTAATATTGACCGCACATAAGCAACATAAAGCGTTTTTATTTAATAGGGATCTTGAAAGTGGTATCCGGAACGTTTAATAAAATTAAGCATATTGTCTGTGTTGATTCTCAAGTAGTTCCTAGTGTATCTAAGTAAATTCGTGCCAAACCCACCTGAACTAGTACTGCAATTGAGCACAAGATAGTAGTAGTAGTGCTATAAATGTGTGAAATAGGATTCCAGTCTGAACTAGTCGTAGTAGGTGAAAAGTTTTCTTTTGAACTCAAATAATTAACTAAATTGTATTTCTACAAGTAAAAGTGCTAATAAAGCCCATTACCCAGTAATTTGAAAGTAACTCTCATGAAGGAAAAATGACGCAGCTCTAGTTTAGAGCTACTTCATTGGCTGTGATTTATTGCCCAAAGAAATTTCACCGGAAATCGCGAACTTGCAACAACAGCCTGATTTATGAACTTTCGTGTTAAAATGATCTATAAACGTTAGGTTTGAGTCTAGAATAATTCCTCAATCTCTTATTTTATCGATTTTTTAGACAATTTCAATTCCTAATATTACTTGAACATTTGACGTGCTCTGTTTTCTGCTATACGTTATAAGATTACATTTTTTCAACATTTAGTTCCAATAGACTTTACCAGCATTATGTATGGAAAACTTGAATCTCATTGCGAAATACATTAATTTCATTATCGTTCCTAATTTCTAAGTACAACTTTATGTCAACAGCACATTGAGTTTTTTTTTTTAAATAAGGTAGGTATGTCATTAATATATAGAATGAAAAGAAGAGGTCTTAAGTGTGAGCCTTGAGGAACCCCCGACGTGACTTGAATTGGATAAGACTAGATTCGCCAAAAAATTCCTTGTCTGGCAAGCGATCTGCGGATGTGGCAAAATGAGTCAGCCTTCATCACCTCTGGGACCGTCAACGGACAAATCTACAAGGACGAATGCCTCCAAAAACGACTTCTGCTCTTCTTGAGATCTCACGATGACCCGACACTGTTTTGACCGGATTTGGCATCTTGCCACTATGCCCGGCCCGTCTTAGACTGGTACAAAAATAATAATGTAGTTTTTGTACCAAAAGACGTCAACCCTCCAAACACTCCGGAACTTCACCCAATTGAAAAATGTTGGGCAATCATGAAGGCAAAGCTCGTTAAAACTCCAAAACTGATATAAAATGAACTTGAACTAAAGAAAGTGTGGTTAAAAGTAAGTAAGCAAGTCGGTCTTATCATTGCCCAAAATTTGATGAAAGGGGTCAAGGCAAAGGTGCGGGCATTTGGGTTGGGAGAAGAGTTTCAATTAACCAATGATGTCAAAGCTTAATCATTCAGTAGTACTTTATTTCCAGAAAGTTTGAAAAGAATCGGGCTCAAGGAAAATTTTTGGTGATCTATTTTGTGTGTCCAAATTTCATCGAATACAGTCTTTATGTGCATGTCGGCAACCGGACAACATCTTCCACCGTTTATGATTTTTCCACGCGTCCGCATGCACGATGGTCTCAAGAAAGGAGCAACCGAACGGAACTAAGTTTTGCAGCAATCCATCTGGTTATGTGAATAGTGAACCGTTTTGAATTGGTTGGATCACTTCATCGAACACGTTAATCCATCGGAGGACAATTTGTTGCAAGAGCACTTGCGAATCTCATCTACATTCTCGTTCTACCGCCTCACTGCAGCAACAAAATGCAACCACTCGATGTGGCGTTCGTGGGGCCCTTTAAATCGTACTATGCACAGTCCTCAGAAGAGTTCATGCGACGTTTTCCCGGACGGGGGATCACTCTTTATGAAGTCTCTGAACTGATGGGCGAAGCTTTCCTCAAAGCCGCTTCCGCCAGTGTGGCAGTGAGTGACTTTCGAAAGACGGATATTTGGCCTTTCAATAGGCAGATATTTAGTTACCAAGACTTTGCTCCATCGGAAGTTACAGATAAACCAGAAACCATAACGGTTTCGTTGATTACTGTGACGAATCCGATGATTGTTGTTGCGTCCACAGTGCAAAACGTTACAATTCCGGTTGATTTGGCCATTGCAACTGTTCCTACCGAGAATCTAGAACATTCTGATGAACCTTCAAAGATCCAAGCTGACCCAGATTTGGTAGATCCGGTTGATACGGTTTGCGAAACGTCTCCGATCTCATCTTTTGATGTTACACCGGCACAAATTTCACCAAAAATGTCTGTTCCAAGGGTAACGAAGTGGAAACGTAAATCGGAAAAGGCGGTCGAGATAACTACAGAAGACTATCAACAAGAATTGGCCACTTCTGAAGCAACAAAAGCTATCAAATTGATTTCAAAGGGCAAACAATCATCCAATAAACGAGCCGAGAAGGTCCAATCGGAGGACCTGGAGGTCCTGGAGGACACATTGTGCGAACTATGCTGTGCACGTTTTTTCAGCTCGGTCGACAGTTTTGCTTGGATGAAGTGCCTGCGTTGTTTGCTGTGGTTCCATGCTAATTGGAAAAAAAGATGATATCTTGGTTTGCCACTTGTGTAATTTACTGACGAGTTACAATTTGTAGAATATGCTGTTTTACTAAACTAATGAATTGTTATCTCTATTTGATTTTTATGAAACTGTCATAGTCAGTGAATCCAAACTCGCGAATGTATGAATGATAAAGACAATGTCCTAACTTTTCAATGTTGGGACAAAAAATAATGTATCCTTATCATTGTTGCATACTCAACACAATAATGATAAATTGCAGGGCAGAAGAATCAAAATTAAATGGTTCATAACATCCAATTGTTATTTAGGAAAGAGACATAGCGTTGTATGTATATTGCTTTGTATGCAACAAAAATACATTCAATAATGTCACATGTTGCATCTACCGGTTTTATCCCTCTTTCTTTTCATGCCTTTTTTATAAGTACACGGTTACTGATATTGATTCAAAGTTGAGTTGAGTTCAATTCAACATTGAAGAAAGTGGGGTTATGCATGGACTGCGTGAAATTGTTTAATATTTGAGTAAACATAGGTATGAGGAACATTTACCCATATTCGCTTTTTTCCCCAGTCTATGAGTAACTCCACTGTTTGATCTTCTAAGTCGAATTTGACTAAGTCTTGAACTGATCTAAGTGGCCGTCTACGTCTTAATTCGGCATTTCCGTATCATTCTACTCAAAAGCTGACTGCAAACATATTTTTTCGAGAATTTCTAGCTAGTTTACGTATACGCACAGGAGGTGATAATTGTTTCATCTGTTGGTGGTGCTCGTAGGTGTGAGGTTGTTGTTTTGAAAGAAAATATGTTATTATGCCATTGTTTGAGTTTATTACTCTTGACTTTACGAAAATTTTGTCGAGGGATAGGAGTTGGTAAAGATGGATGGATACTTACAGCCTGAAGCGAAACATACGAGTGCAATAAATTTCACTTTGTTTTGTTAACATGAACTAAGGCATATCATACAAGTTGTTATAATAGCATGAAATACTAAATTTATTCCTAAAATTTGACTGATTTACAACAGATATTGTACATTTCAACCATGTTAGTTTCTAGCGACATTCCTCTACTTATTGCGTACGTTTTATCGTGTATAGTTCGAGTTTTAAAAAGATTTTCTATGTACGTTTGTGGCGTTTTCTCTGTGCATTCTGTTACGTTTTGTTGTTTCGAACAAGTGGATTCATCATTTGTAAAAGAGGACAAAGAAAATGTGTCCGAAAAAGTGCAAAACGGACTGCGTTCCGGGAGCGGGGGTCTGAGTTGTAGCCTGGGTCACAAGTTCAAATTCAGTCCGAAAGCATTCGGGTTGATCAATTGTTTGCGACACATCAAGAACTCTCACCTGGAGTGTTACAGTGTGTTGAAGTTGGAAAAGGAGTTTTCCGAAGATCAAATCACCTCTCGAGGTAAATAAAATGCACTAAAGGTGAAGAAGTAGTGACTGTGAAAATGTCATAACAGTATCAAAACATGTAATTGTATGTTTTCGATATCACAAAGTTACGATTTGTAAATAACCATGGTTATCGAATATTTTGGGAGTTCAACCGACAATATGAGATAATCTGAGGTGTTTTAGGTCATTCAAACTTTTCCTGAGTTAAAACCTAGAATCTACAATTGTATCTATAGATTTTTCGGCTTAACAAAGTTGCGATATATATTCAACCATGTACATTGAACCTCTTGGAAAGTCAAAATATATTGTGAGATAATCTAGGTCATTCTAAATAAGCCTTGTAGCTGAAAAAGCCACAGTTACAATTGGTCGGAGTTCTGCCAAATCGCACCAAACAGAATTTTTAAGTTAGGAGATGAACCAGATCAGTGGTTCTTGAAGTTTGTAATCAATAGTCTATTGTTCGATAGTCTACAATAGTCTATATTCGGTGAGGACTGTACCGGATCAGTTACGAAGAATGACGCATATGTTGCTTGGTGTAATCTAGCAGAACCCCGACCAATTAAAGATTAAAGTTCTGAACTGTATAATAGTTTGGATGACCTAAAACCCTACCCAAAAATCCAATGAGCATGGTTGAATACATATCGTAAATTTGTGTAGCCTGAAAAGCTACAGTTAAAATTATTTCATCATTTCAGCAGATCATTTCATGATATATGTTGGCTTTCCAGAAGACTTCAGGTAAACTAAGACAGGTTGGATGACTTAAAACATCCCAGATTATTCCATAAAATAGGTTACTCTTCCATAAGATTCAATGAACAAAGTTGAATACATATCATACATTAGAACACCTTGGACATCAGAAAACGCTACAATTTCAATTGAACATCCTAAGTTATGAACTAATGAACAGTCTGGAATGTCCCTGAACATCCCAGAGAACAAGGTTCAATGCATATCGTAAACATGTCTAGCCTAAAAACTATTGTTACAACTGTAAATCCCAAGTTTTGGGCTCCAGGACTGTTTGGATGACCTAAAATATCCCAGATTATCTCATAATGTCTGTTGTTTTTTCTCGAAAAACTCAATGAACATGTGTGAATTACATATTATAAATAAGTTTAGCAGAAAAATCTACCGTTACAATTGTAGATTCTAAGCTTAAATCGTCTCGAACATCATTGATTATCTCATTGTGCCGGTTGACCTTTCAAAAGATTCAAATTACTTTATTGATTATACATCGCTAATTTGTATAGCCAAAAAAGCAACATCAAAAACTGTAGATCCTAAGTTATGAACTCAAACACATTTTGGATTACCTAGAATATCCCAGGTTATTTAAACATGTCTGTTGAACTTCCAAAAGATTCAGGGAACATGGTTGAATGCATGCCGTAACTTTGTATTGCCGAAAAAGCTACAGCTATAGATCCTATGTTCTGAAATTGGTCTTCCCGTAGACTAAATGAATACGGTTGAAATGATATTGTAACCACAGATAATCGAAAAAGCTACAGTTATAACCGTAGTTACGAACTTCTTCATGTTAAGAAAATCAATGTTTTATGCTGTATTTAATGCAATTGAGCATCTTATTCCATAAAATATGAATTCTTCTTCGATGCTGTGTGACTGTTCATATACCCCATTGAGTTTTAAAGAAAAAAAATGCAATAATGCTTGGGGTGTTCATATTCTCCCCAATTCTCTACATAAAATGGCACGTAGCAGTCACGAAATTCAAAACTGTCTGAAACCAACTGCTCATTTTAATATTCGCCCAGCACTAAGAAAAAATGGGAGAAATAATTTAAATCGAAATGAACTCACACGTCGGAAATAGGAAATGTAAAAATCAGAAACCTTTTAGAATTACTTCAAAAATTCATTAGAGTTGAATTAACACCAACCAAATCGAAACGAAGCAGGCAAAGTTCCAAAACAAAACACGCAGACGTCATCAAAAAAACTCAAGAACATTGGCGGTGAATGTGAAAAACAGTTGATCTATTTTTGGAAATGTTAGAAAACTAGACCAAAGTAAAAGAACACCGCTGAAAACGGTCCAAGCTTGTGATTTATAAACTTCCCTCGAACCTTCGAACAAGTAATGAGCTCCAAAACACATCGATCATGACAACAATGGCAAGCCCCGACAACTGACTTGCTGGCTGGCTGCATTCAACTTTCGCTGCCAATTTGCTTGCCATTTCCCTCTCCACCTCGACCGGCCGTCGCCAGCCAGCCAGCGTGCACCAAATGTATCAATTTTCTTTATCGCAATCAATTATCGGAAAAGTTTTGCTTATCGAGTTTTAAAATATGTTTGTTTACCGCTCAAGCACGGAACAAGTCAGCTTTCGGCAATGCCCCAAACTTTGTTTCCCTCACGACAACAGCAGCAGCAGCAGCAGCAGCAGCGGGCGGAAGAAAGTTTTCATTCGATTCCGAGGGTATTTGCCTTTAATCGATTTGCGTTCAAGAGCAGTCAGCTGTCAACCCTCCCCCCCCTCAATCCACGGGTAGTCTTGGGGGGTCGATGATGGATGGTGGGAGCACATTTTCTACGGCCACGGGTAAAATTGGCGCTCTGGGTTGCCTCTAGCTACCAACCGGCGAACCGCCTGTTTTCGAAAAGGAAATCGAATCGATCTTCCGTTCCCCGTTTGGCTCCTTCGGCATCCCATTTTCCCCCCAAAAGGAGAGTGTCGTTTTCAATCGCGCGCTCGTTCTCCAATTTCCTGCTCGATTTTCTTGTCTCCAACAAACGACGACGACGACGATGAGGACGACGGCGGGGGCTCCGAGCTGGCTGCTGACTCGATTTTTAATATTCATAACGAGTTCATTAATGCCTGTCGGGACCATCGGGTGTACCTAGGTTGCATCGGTGCTGGCGTTTGGGCAGCCACTTTGCTTGGAGTGAACCGAGTGGTGGGAGGAGGGAGGGACCGTTAACCACTGGGGAGGTGTACCGATGGATTTTATGCTCCGGAAAGCATTGGATCTCGTTTTTCTCGATTATGATGAATTCATTGGCTCGTGGGATTAAGATGAGAAGTGACATGGGTGAAGTTGGACTGTTGAATGTGCTGGAATTTATGGGGGAAAACTTCGGTTACGGAACTGTTGGTAAGCCAATGCGAAAAAAAACTGGTTATACTTGTACGATAGTTTGAGGCCTTACCGCTTACATTTTAATCGGTCAAATTGAAGTCTTTGGCGTCAATTTCTTTGAAGGTTTTGCTTAACCGTTGATGCAGTTGGGAGTATTGTGTGTTTATTCCAAGGTTCAAATGAATCAATCTTTTGTAAATCTTGGATAGTTGCATCGTTTTAGTTGATGGTTTTTAGATCCGAGAACATTTGTAACGTGACATCGATCAATCATCTCAATATAAGATGCTCTTACCAGCACAACTGTGCTCTACAAAATCGGTCAAATCTTGACAACTCATTCAAAACGACGTTTCTGATTTTGTATACAAAGTGGAGAAGAAAGATTCAAACGATACCAAACGTATTCAACTTTACCATGTAACCAATAAGCATTAGCATATGCAGTAAATCAACCGCTAATCTGCATTCCAGATGCTACAAGCTTTATATTAGCATTATATTAGCAGCTTGAATGCTATTTAAATGCTTGTAGCCTGTAATAAGCATTTCGAATGCAAAACAGCATTAATCGAGCATTATTACAACATTGCAGCAGCCGTATAGTGGGCCAAAAGCAGCATTTATGTTGCATTTAAGGCGATTTAATTGCATGATAGGCTGCCGTAAAGACGCTTTGGAACTGCTTATTGGTTACCTGGGAAGCACTTCAAAGCGAACTAGAACCACCAATTATGCTAGCTTCTGTGAGGGTGTTTAGAATTTTGGATGTTTGACGATTGAATCTTCGTTTTGAATAAGTTGTCGAGAAATAACTAAACCGCTCTTATCCATGCACCTACTTCCTTTTATTTTGTACACGTTTCTATCGAAATTTTCTTCTTACGGATTGCAACGAAAATAAATTGGCAACGTTTATGACGCGTGATTCGAAGAGCTGGGATAGACACGAGTGGCACGATCTTCAGGAAGTCCGTCCAACTATTTGGCTTCGCCGACGACGTCAATATCGTAGCACGTAACTTTGAGACGATGGCGGAAACGTACATCAGACTTAAGGCTGAAGCTGGTAGGATTGGGCTTGTGATTAATGCGTCGAAAACAAAATACATGAAGGGAAGAGGCTCACGAGAAGACAATGTTAGCCTCCTAGCACGAGTTCAGATCGACGGTGATGAAGTCGAGGTAGTAGGCGAATTCGTGTATCTGGGCTCATTGGTGACCGCCGATAACGACACCAGCAGAGAAATAATAAGGCGCATTATGACTGGCAATCGTGCCTACTTTGGACTCCGAAGGACGCTAAGATCGAACAAAGTTCGCCGAACCACAAAGTTGACCATCTACAAGACATTAATTAGACCGGTAGTTCTCTACGGCCACAACACATGGACATTGCTAGTGGAGGACCAACGCGCCCTTGGAGTCTTTGAACGGAAGGTGCCATCTACGGTGGAGTGCAGATGGAAGATGGAACTTGGAGCAGGCGAATGAACCGCGAATTGCACCAGTTGCTGGGAGAACCTCCCATCATACACATCGCAAAAATCGGTCGACTACGATGGGCTGGGCATGTCGTAAGAATGTCGGACGACAGCCCTGTGAAAATGGTTCTCGTAAACGACAGGTACAAGAACAAGAGGCGCGCAACGAGCAAGGTGGATCGATCAAATAGAAGGCGACCTGCGGACCCTCCGCAGACAGCGAGGCTGGCGAGAGACAGCCATGGATCGAATAGAATGGAGACAACTTCTGTGTACAGCAGAGGCCACGCCAGCCTTAGTCTGATTGGTAAGGTAAGGTAAGTATGACGCGCTCACACAACACGCGTAAGTAGACGCGAAGCAGAGCAAAGCGAATTGATTAAAACGGAAACGCAACGCACAGTGAACGCGTTCTCTCACGCGTTTGGTCGTGTGGTGCCTTGTTTTGTTGTTATTTTTCGCAGTGTTCAAGATGGATTCGTCAGACGAAGAATACAGTTGGGTATCGATCTTTTCGGTTTCGTTCTTTACAGTCTCAATTTGTACGGTTTCGTTCTTTTCGCGCAGCTTAAGAGATTTTCACTAATTGGGGTAAGTGAGGTCTATCTCAGTTGTTTTAAGTGATAAACATCTACAGCCTGCAGCACAATTGTTGTACGGATTTGAACCAACAAATGTGTTTCATTGGATTTTGTTTTAGTTGGAAATTTCAACGCTAGAAGCGCTTTACGTTCGAGTGACTAAATATGAGTGCTTTGAGGTGTTGGGATAAGAGGATCTCGAGAGCCTCACCAGTTAGGGCATATCTGTCTTCAGTAAACTTGTCTTTGTGGCCAAGCCCTTCCTAGAGGTGGTCACACAATTTTAAAATTCGGTCATTATACGGCGCTAGTGTGCAAATAATCTTCCAGTTTTTGATTGCTATATCTCAAAAGCCTTACTAGTTAGGACAATGTTTTCTTGAGTAAACTTGTGCTAGTGGCCAAGCCCTTTCAAATGGTAGTCACACACTCAAAAAAATCGACACATTCTTTTCACGTGAAATTTCACGTAACTTCCACCTGAACACGTAACCAAATTTTCTTCAGTAAAATCAGGTAAACATTACGTGCCAGTGAATTGTACGTGAAAAATCACGTAACATTTATGTTATTTTCGCTTAGACACATTCTAAGCGAAAATGATTTCCTCGTAAATACACATTATTTACGAGGAAATCACATAGCTCTTACGTGAATTCCACGTGTTTATTACTGGTTTTGGCAGTGGACGAAAATTACGTACGTTTCACGTGAACGTAACGTGTCGATTTTTTTGAGTGTATATGTTCGAAATTCTCTAGTGCACTAGTGTACATATGGGCTTTCAGTTCTATTATGCCATATCTAGAGCGGCTTATCAGTTAGGACATTGATTTCTTCAACAAACTTGTTCTAATGACCAAGCCCTTCCGGGTGGAAGTCACATAATTTCATTAACTACGTCGTGCTAGTGTGTATATGAGCTTCCAATTAAGGTATGCTATATCTAGAGACCTTCACTAGTTAAGGTTTTGTTTTCTTGAGCTAACTTGTGCTAGTGGCTAAATTCTTCCTCGCTACGTGACGTAAGTGTGGATATCAGTCTATAGTTTGTTTATGCTTTATTTCAGGTCGGTCAATCAGACGAAGGCCGGGGTGGCCTCAGCTGTATACAGAAGTTGTATCCATTTTCTTTGGATTCATTTAGCATATCTGGGAAAAAAGTCCTAGTGTTGCGGGAAGTTTCAAAACCAATTGAGTTTTTTTTACAACGTATTATGCTCCAAATCATATGCGCATTTATGGTGGATATTGGTACGATAAGAGCCTCAAAATTAATGCGCTTTGGAAATTTTGCGAGTTTACCTCAACAAAAACAAAATTTAAGCTAATATGTGCGATAAATTTATCATAACTTTCCTAAAAATTTATGGAAATCATTAAGGTATTCTAAAAGAATACCAAAATCGGTCGTAAATCTATATTTCATTTGTATTGCAAACAATATTTGGTGCATTTATTTTTCCTCATTGCAAGTATTTCTTATATTTCAATATGGAGATTGGAAAAAATCCCAGTTTTGCCAAAAAGACTACTTATCTTCGCAATGACTACTATAAAACTATTTGATCATTTGGTGACTCCCCTCAATGCCAATTTGCTGCTTAATGCATTTACTGGAGGAAAAATGGTTCTTGTATGCTTTTTCAATTGAAAATAATAAGATAATATGCAATAGTCCTAAAACGGCATTTAAAACGGTGTTTAACGAGTTAGTAAAGTCGTTATAAAACCATTGATAGGTGTAAAAGATATTCGAGAATACATGGCTTAAAGAATTTTGTAAACATAAACCTCATAATAATCTCATAAACCTGACTCAAATATGAAACCTATTGGCACCTCTTGGTACCATAATAAAACCAAATTGATTTCTAGTTGGTTTCATAAAACTTTAATAAAACTAATTAAAGCTGGATGGTTTTGGCAATGTTACTTGGAATCCGCTCACGAGGAATTTACTTCGACCTTATTCACGGCCACAACTTGATGGGCAAGGAAAAGTGTCAAGTGCGCCTTTGGTATCATGACAGCCAAAAGGAGAATCCTGTGGAACCGCATCGAAACTGGACTGGATTTTGCGGACGATATCGTTAAGTGGTTGCGTATCCTCCATAACGTTATTATCGATCATGAAGGTACGCTGGTGATACGCTCTTTGAAGAATTATCCGAGTACGCTACAATTCAGCTTCCAATTCAAATAATTCAGACAAAAATATTTCACAAAATGTGTGAGCAAGAATAAACTTGGTAGAATTTGAATTAAATTTGCTAAATAAATAGTAACATCGGTATCGCTAAATATCATTCAGTTTTGCTTGTACAGTTTTTATTTTCAAAAATCTTTCAGGTTATAATCAATCATACCTTGGCAGTCAGTAGAGTTTGCCTTAAGAGTAAATCTTAGCATTCAGAACATATTCCGTAGTATGTATTCTCCACATATCCATGTACACTAACATACACACATATTCAAACCGTTAGTAGCACATTCGGTCCAAATGAGTTGAGATTACTGAAATTCTCATTCTAGTCATAATCAAATTGCTGCAACTTGTTTCGAAGGTGTGTTTCTGCTTGGAACCTATACACATATACATACACATACAGACGGACGCCGTATCTAACAGAAGACACCGAAAGAGATGATCTTCCATTACTACTTAAGTAATAGTCGTATCATCTAACCAAATACACTCAGGTTTTTTTTTGCACGGGGGATACGTTTCACTGTTAGTATGGAAGCGTGTAAAAATAGACTAAATAGTTCACATACTTATACATTTTATATTGCTTCGATTTTGTTTGTATGCGTTACATTTCCATGCAATGGTCAAAACACAGTTTTTTGAAAAACTGCCATTTGATTACTTTTGGCCCAAAACGTAAAATGTGATTTGAATTACGTCGATAAGTTGTTCCGTTCTGGAGTTATCGCCGAAAACAACACGTGTAAAAAAAACCGTGCAAAAAAAAACCTTAGTGTAATTCGAAGTTGGAGTAGAAGCTGGTGTTATTATTGACCAAAAACTTCACAGATATTGGAGTTTAAAATCATTTTTGTGATTCTACACTGGAGATCTACAATGTAGTTACAGTGAAATATTATCTCTGAGTAGAGATGATGGTCGAATATTAGTTTTCGTCTTCCATCAGGTTGCTGTTGTTGTTGTTGTTGTTGCAGAACACGAGCAAATTTTGCGTTCACTTGGGTTGCTCGCAGATGACAGTGTGTGTGTGTGTGTGTGTGTGTGTGTGTGTGTGTGTGTGTGTGTGTGTGTGTGTGTGTGTGTGTGTGTGTGTGTGTGTGTGTGTGTGTGTGTGTGTGTGTGTGTGTTTGTGTGTGTGTAATCTAACACTCATTGGCCGGCAATTGTATTATGGAAGAAATCTGTTTACAACAACCCCTCAACTGACCATTGCAAGCAGCTTTAATCCGAGAGCTAGAAAGTGATAGCTCTACTCCAGATCCAGCAACCCATTTCAGAATGTCTGGAGAGTCACGCCCATTCCGAGGTTACTTTCACATACAATAAGCCCCGCATGTAAACATTACCGATATCATTTGGATAAGGGCACTGCAACACACTTCCAGATTTGGAAATGTTAAATTTCCAAACCAGGCACGTATTTGGTATTATTTAAAAATAAGGTTGACGTTATATAGTTCTAGTCAGATGCATCTCACCAATTGCCGCTTCCTTCGTTACACTCTCTTGTTCATTCGTAAACATAAAAATTCTCGACGTTGCCTCGTAATTAATTTGATGCACTCCCGACAAAATAAGCGCAAAAATTAACGTGGCCAAACCGCCCGTTATATATGTAACCTGCATAAGAAAACTCTGTACACCACATGGTGAACGCATCTGAAATTATGTGGCAGCCTTTCCAGCACGCATGCGCATTGTCTTCGTTTGCTGCTTCTGATAAGCAAATGGCCGTTTTCTACACGCACTGGTCTTCTTTTTTTGCACTCCACACTCTGCCAATCTTGCTGCCAATAATCAAATGCCCTCCACGAGGCCACTCTATATCGAACTTCAAAACTGCTAATAATCATCGATTCACTCGCGACAAAGCGGATAAATGCTCAAACCTAATAATGTATGTCCGGATGTCTCAATACTACCACTAATAAGCAAAACTAAGCTGATGTAACTCCTCTTCCGGGTGCGGGGGCGCAGCACAAAAACCACAAAATGTGGAAATACTACCGACACTCACACATTTCGGGTGGGAATCGATTGTATTCACTACAGGTTTCCCAAAGCACGCGGATATTTTATGATTTGACTGTTAGTTAAAGTTAAATTACAAATTATTGTTTGATTTTTTTTCGCGAAAACGACGCAGCAAAAACAAAACACGTCAGTTTCAAAGCACGACTTGCTGCGATCGTCACCACAAACGACTTATACCTCCAAAACTACTTGACATGGTCTGTCGCAAGTTTGAAAAGTTCAGAAAAAGTAGTTTAGGGAGGCAAATCGTTAGAAATCGCGTCATATTTCACTGAAAACGAATAGTTTTCGTGGGAAAAGTGCTTCACAGTCTATGGAGTTTACCGGTTTTGTTATAGGGCACAGTGCGTTATCGTTTGTTTCGGTAATTGATTGTTTGATTGCGAACAGCGTCAATCATAGCGCGGTATCTATTGTTTCGGTTACATATTTCTCGGTGGCGTTTATGCCCAGGTAACCTATAAGCAGTTCCAAAGCATCTTTACGGCAGCCTATCAAGCATTTAAGTCGCCGTAAATGCAACATAAATGCCACTTTTGGCCCAATATACGGCTGCTTTACTGCAATGCTATGATAATGCTTCATTAATGCTATTTTGCATTCGAAATGCTTATTACAGGCTACAAGGATTTAAATAGCATTTGAAATGTAGCTTTACAACCGATAGCTCTCAAGATGCTAATACAATGCTAATATAAAGCTTGATTGGCTATTGGCAATACTCTCAATCGCTAAACTGAAATATGAGAAATAATTGAAATTTAGAATTATAAACGCACCAAATTTTAAAAATAAGTCATATCGGCATTCTTTTGGAGAACCTTATGGAGTTCCATAAATTTACAGGAAATTCATAATTGATTTATCGAATATATTTGTTTTTATTTTGTTGTTCTGAACTTGCATAAGTTCCGAAGCGCATTAATTTTCGGCTATTATTTTTCCAATATTCACCATCAAATCAAATGCACATATGATATCCTGTTAATAACCCAATTAGTTATTTTTTATATCGATCAAAATTTCCCGCAACAAAAAAAACTATTTTCTTAAGTATGATTTACTGCTAAACGAATATGAAGAGCAGAGAATCGAACAAAGAAGAAAAACAAAAACCAACCAAGATATCACAGTGAAGTTTGATAGATGTGGCCATTTGGCCGTTTGCTGGTTTCCATGGCAGCCAATAGGTTTTATGAAGGTTCTCAAGGGCAGCCGGCGTCGGTGGTGTAGTGGTAAGCGTGACTGCTACTTGACACCCCAGTGGGTCTGGGTTCAATCCTAGTCGACGTCGGTGGTTTTTCTGAGGCGAAAAAATCTGGTCACGTCTTCCTTCAGAAGGGAAGTAAAACCGTTGGTCCCGGCTCATATTCATGAGTCGATAGGTAGGGTCCAGGTGGTGGAGTTTTCTTCCTGGCGTCGATGATTGTCACCATGTAAGGAAATAGGCCGAAGGAAAATAAATAAATAAAAAAAAATGTTCTCAAGTGGTCATAACATCTGTCACTAGAACATTTCTTAAATTTGTTTGGTCTTAAAAAGGTTTTATTAACTTGATTTCACAACCGTCTAGAGGGTGGGCCACAATTTAAAAATTTCGGCTATAAAGCAGCACAGAGGAGGTGTTGGTAGACTAAACAGTTTTGAATGTAGTGTTATCAACAAAGCCAGGAACACTGATGTACGGCAAGAATATAACTAAAATTGTTTCTTGGGTTAGAGTCCCTTATCTCAGTCAATAAAGGCGCGGCTACAAAGCAACACCATGGTGGAGGTGGCTGGGCTCGATTCCCGGTCTGGACTAGGAATTTTTCGTAAAGGTAAATTTCTCGACTCCCTGGGCATAGGGTATGATTGTACTTGCCACACAATCATACTAATGCGAAAATGGTACCTGGAATCGAAAGCTCTCAATTACTCACTGTGGAAGTGTATTCAGAATACTAAGATGAGCGCAAGCAATAAGCTTGAAATACTAAGAAAGAAGAAGAAATTATGTTGCGTTATTTCGATTCAGTTGATTCGCCTGAAACAATTGGAATGCAATAGTTTAATTTCCATGAAAGTTGGCAAATTTTTCATCAAACCAGTGACCGTTCGAGAAGGAAGCGTCTATAGAAGCCTGGCAAATTTTTAACACGACCATTCGCGTCCTGAAATTTTCCGAACTCAAAAAAAAATAATAGAAAAATGACCCCCGACGAACTTTTCTCTAACAAGCACCAACACCTAGCATTTCCTCTGATGGGCGTTTCCGTGCGAACCGAGTTTTGTTTATTGTCACCGTAGTCGCTAATGTTCCACATTGCGTAGGTGGAGCTCTAGAAAGGAAAACTTTCCCAAAGTCGAAAACTCGTCGTAGCTCGATGAATTCAACCCATGGTTCGATTTGAAACTTGGCCCGTCAATGAATGAATTACAATATCCAAAGTGACAGCCTCCACCGCCATCATCATCTTCATCATCGTTGTCGTCAATTTCCCGCCTCCACGTGGCCGGGAACTGACTTTGTAGCATGATCTAAGCTCCCCCTCCCCTGAATACGGGTGGGGACGCGGGTTGACAGGCGACGACGGAGACAAACAAAATCGATCAATTTTATTAAAATGATGAATATTCGAAGCTCCTCCGCCAACCGAGCTGGGAAATCAATCTTGCTTCCAAGAAGCCACGTGCTTACGGTGACGACTTGAGCTTTTCGCCTTCCCGTAGTATGTCGGCCAGTCGGTCGTCGGTTCGTTGCTCCGAAGGCCATTTGGAATATTTTAATTTGATTGGAAAATTGTTTTTCTTTGAGATTATCCTGCTTTGGCTTATTCAATTTCGGGCTTGCTTTTCGGTTTCATGGGCTTCCCGGAATGAATCGGTGCCAGTTACGGTTTGCTCGGTTGAAATGGCTTTAACTTGAATTAGAATAAATTACCATACTGGCCCCGAACACGGGGCCAATATACCTTAAAGAAGTGAACACCACTAGTTGCCCCATAGCAAACGAAGAACTAGGCCTGAACCGAGGTAAAGAACATCTTCATTACTTTTGCATCGGTGCTACGAACATTGCCACAGCAGCCCCAGAGACGTATTGGATATCATACCGACCCAAAAGACGGTAGACAGATGCGTATATGTGGTTCCGTCACGACACTCGAATTTCCCTCCCAGAGGGCGTATTGTCTTTCCAAGAAAAAGAAAGAAGAAGAAAAAAACGAATACCTACCGAGCGAAGGATTCCCTTCCGACACAACACCAAAGCGGTTGGCCCATGCTCGCAGCCCACCCAAAACCGAAGGAGAAAATTGACTGTTGAATTGCTTTCACCTGACTCTTTGTCGGAGTTGTCAGCTGCCGACGACGAGATAGAGAACCCCAAACAGCAGAAATCGATTCCGTAGTTCCGCAGGAACACATTCGTACAAGATAGCTGGAAACCGAAACTTTTCCCATTTCAGCGCAAAAGAACATGAACAATAGACATGCGAGACCCTCTTCTCCGCGTGACTTCGTCATCGTCACAGTGGGTGTGTGTGTGTGTGTTTGGTGAAAGCTCGAGTGACTCTCACTGCCTCTTCCTCCGCTCTGGCGCAATGCGAAGAGATCGTTTTTCCGAAACCCCCCGCTTCTGTCCCATTACGGAAATATAAGGATCTGAGACTGTGCGTGCGAGTTCTTCCACGCGATAAATGGACGACGATGACGACGAGTGGTTTTTGCCGTGCGTGAGGAAGCGGAAAATTGTGTATGATTGTGCTGGGTGTTGGTTCCGAGGGTGAGTTTTGGTGGTGGTGGTGGTGGCAAGATCTAACATGTCTAGTCATGCGGCTTCAATTTACCCAGGATTTACCGTAAGGTCAGGTGACGTTCATAGTTCGTATTGGAACCGACAAAAGCCAACAGCTTTGGGGGTGGAGAGGAACAGGAGGGAAATCAGAATTGATTTGTTCAGTGAGATTCGGTCTCTATCGGGGCTGATTAATCAGCGAAGGCTTTATTTGGGCAATGTCAGGTGATTTGGATACTGTGGAAAAAAATGCTGATGAGTCACGTTCAATCAAGGTTGGCTTACTTTGGTGCATAGTCATGAGTAAATATTACATGAGAAACGTTCGATGCGGAGGGACCGGAGTTTCTATCTATCTGGGGCAGCAATGAGACACAAAACTCTGGCCATCAGTTTTTATTTTGAGGGGGTAGAACCGTATCCAAAATATGTCAAATCAGATAGGCATTGGCTGACTAGCGAAAATGTATGATCTCAGCATCGATGAAGTTGATTTGGACATCGTCACTGGAAAAGTTAATTTTTCGAAAAAGATTCGTTTCTCTTTAGTTCCTTGATTATCGAAGTTTTCAGCCCTGGTTCATCTCCCATTGTAGTCACTCGAATACTTGTTGGGTATTTCCGTAACTTGTCCGGGGTTAAGATTTGAACTTGTGGCTTTGACGTGAGAGGTATGGAAGTTAACCATTATGTTTCTGAAAAAGATTTATTTAATTTCGTGTTTACGCTTGCAGTGTTAAATGGACAAGCAGGAGGCTTTGACAGCTAGTTTTTAGAATGAAATTCCAGGAAAATCTTTGAAACAGTCGTATAAGGTTTCACGTTCATGATTGTTAATGCGTAGATTTATTTAAATTTTCTTGAAAATATTCGCTAAACTGTGCATCGGAGCATGATTGACCGCCCAAGGTTTCAACTTCGTTATTTTCATATCACCTGTAATTACAAATAGAACCAACAGATGACGCTTGGGACTGAAATATATCCTTAATATATAGAATCTATTGATCCAAGACCAAGGTAACATTAGTGCCGGCCCCACCCGAATGCATTTCAATTAAAGAAAGTTTAAGAATACGTCGACGTAATACTCCTTTTTCCTGGAATCCAAGAGGATTTGGCCAATTTAAGCCAACAATATGGATGCTGTTGTGAATGAGAGTATTTACATTTTGTGGTTTGCCATTCCATGCTTGATCAAAATAAGCTGAAGTTATACAGCGAACCAACAGAATGTTATTCTCAATTCACTTATAGACGGTGTGTCTAATATCCAATTTTGACCCTAAAAACAAGAGATAACTTTGACGAGTGATGCACCCATTGTTCTCTCACTCTGAAACAATGATATGTTGTAACTTGAATGAATTACAAACAAACTGGAAGGAAAACAACAAAACATTGCATCGATGATGGAAAAGAGATAAGTTGCTGTGAGAAAATGTTGTGATTCGCACACATGTTGCAAGGATCTTGTTTTCATGTAACAGCGACAAAAAAAACATTGCAGCATATTGCCGGTAGCAACATTGCTTTATCAGCTATATGAACAATAGCGACTATCAGTTGATGATGTCAAACAAATTATTGATCTGAGAAATTTAAAAATTTGTTGTGGATAGACTTCCACCTAAAGAAACATGCTTGTATAAAATCACACACTGAACTAAAACGACTAGTATATACAACAGACTTGTTGCAAATGGACTACTTTATCAGGAAAAAATAAAAGATATTTGCGTTTAAGGCCAGGTTATCAACCCAAAACACCCTGAACATGAACATGATCGGAAATTAGGAACTTTAGTTGTAAATATAGCTTGAGATGTTCAAGGTCGTCCAAATTGTCCTGGAGTTCAGAACTTAGGATCTACAGTTGTAACGGTATCTTTTTCAGCTGAACTCTGGCAAGCTGTACTTGTGGCAAGTCACAATTTTTATTAAACCAACCGATTAAACCAATAACGAGTGGTACTGTTGTATTCGGGCTGGCGTCTGTGTCGTCTCCCTCAGTACTGCCGGGTGACGCCAAGCAAGAAATGGCGATCCCATTTAAACCTTGGTAGGCCTCCAGTACGTTCCATTCTCCAGTCGGGCGGGACTAGGATCAGATGTCCCTATACCTGACTTACGCTGATCAAGCTCTGAACACGGTTCCCCATGAAGGACCGTGTCAATCCTATCATGGCCTCTCTGCTCGCCTTCAAGCTTGCATAGATAACCATGGGATCACTATAGCGAATATTTCACGGGAGCTTTGATAGCGGCTGGAGGGGGGCCCAACAGAATGGATGGTAATAGCTCAAAAACAAGCAAACCCAAGGGGAAAGTGATTCCGTTCACTAAAAATGGCCTAGTGAGATCCGCATCGCGGGGGTGGAGTGGGTCAGTTCCCGGCCGCTAAGGGTATTCCAACGAGCCAATCGTAATGCAGGTAACCCAACTAAACCTGAACAATTGTGAGGCCACCCAGCAACTGCTGTTTCAGACTGTTCGCAAGTCGGCATCGGATATCGGCAACTGGGTTGCGACCAGCTCTAATATCGTGGCATTATGGACGACGGGATAGTACCCGGTTCAGGAGGTTGTGTCTGTCACGGTTGTAAAAGTAAATGGACTGTTCCACTGCAGCTGCTAGGCACCGCCAAGAAGGTCGATTTAACATTTTTTTAATATGCTCGATCGAATGACAACTGAGCTAACTAGCCTTTACCCGTTGGTAATAGCGAAGGACTTCAACGCTTGGGTGCTCGAGTAGGGGAACCGCCTTACCAATACCAGGGACCAGATTTTTCTGAAGGATTTGGGTAGGCTCAATGTGGACCAAAGAAACGAAGCGAAATCGATAATAGATGTAACTTTCAGCAGTCCTGGGCTGCTTGAAAATTGAAGCGTAAATGATACCTACACCCATAGCAAGCACTTCGTGGTTCGTTATTGTATCGTCCACAATACAAAACAGCGTGCGGAAGGAGAAAGCAATCCACTCTATTCACCCGCAGATGGAGGACGTCCTACCTTGAGATGGAACGAAACCCAGGAACCTTGCGGCGAACGACACGTTATGACACTTACACGAGCAAGCGATGCGACCATGACGAGGGAAGTCAAGACGAGGAATGGAAGATCGCCGCTGTATTGGTGGATGGAGTTGATCGCCGACCTCCGAAAAACATTCCTTTACGCAAGACGGAGGATGGAAAGAGTGCGGTCCGACGCCTATAGAATCGAGCGAAGAGGGTAGCTAGTCACCACGAAGGCCACGATAAGGAGGGAGATAAAGGCCAGCAAGCGAGCCTGCTTCGAGGGCCTGTGTCACAAAGCCAATGCGAATCCGTAGAGTGACGCATATCGGGTAGTAATGGCCAAAACAAGTGTGACAGCGGCTCCAACAGAGCCATCACCGTAGCTGCTACAGGTGATCGTTGGGAGACTCTTTCTCAAACACGACCCGAGTCCTTGACCCCCCGCCGCCGTAGATAACGCTGTCGAAGCAACGGAAGGGTGGACGTCTCAGCCGAACACCCGTGACCACGTGGGCATTGACAACGGCACAACGGGGGCCGGCAACGTAGTTACGGTGACCAATGACGAACTCATTGCGATAGCAAAGTCTCGAAAAGTGAACAAAGTGCCGGGTCCGGATGGTACTCCTAACCTGGCCATCAGACGGCTATCTTGCTGGCTACCGAATTGTTCAGTGTGGTGATATAAAGGTATCTGAACGAGGGCGTTTTTCCGGACGCCTAGAAAATTCAGACCCTAGTGTTACTACCAAAGACAGGGAAGCCACCAGGGGATCCATCGGCATATAGAGCTATATCTCTGTTGGATGCAGCGAGTAATGTGCTCGAGAGGGTAATCCTCAAAAATATAGACGGTCTGGCTACCAACCAGTTGCTCCGTAAAGGGAAGTCGACGGTGGATGCCATTCTGTGCGTCTCCAAGACGGCTGAAGTGGAAATCCAGCGCAAGAGGCGAGGAGTACGCTATTGTGCAGTGGTCACCCTTGACGTGAGAAATGCGTTCAGTAGCGCCAGTTGGGTGGCTATCGCTCCAACGCCTTCAGGTTCCTGAGTACGTTTACAAGATTCTTGGAAGCTACTTCCAGAATCGCGTACTGGTATACAATACAGAGGCAGGCCAGAAACGTGTCCAGATCACCGCAGGCGCCCCACTAGGTTCACCTGGGTCCGATGCTATGGAACACGATGTACGATGAGGTACTATGGCTCGAGTTCCCGAACGGGGTGAAGATAGTCGGATTCGTGGACGACATCACCCTGAAGATATGTGGTGAATCAATTGAAGAGGTTGAGCAAACGTCCTCGCACTCCATTAGCATTGTGGTGAGATGGATGAGCTTCAGGAAACTGGAGCTAGCCCATCATAAGATGGTTGTTAACAATCTAAAATCCGAGCAACGTGTATAAAATTGAAGAAAGCGCAAACAACGAGAAGTTGTTCAGCATATTTAGTAATGTTTCTGACATGAGATTCGGAATTCTAGGGCAAGATCTCCCTAGGTCATGGTGACTCGTTACAAGTTACTTGATTACAGATGATCTACACGATATTCAAGTGATATAAATTTGGCTTAATTGAATCGATAAAGCATATAATGCAGTCTGGATGTGCAGAAAATAGTAACACGATACAAACTATCTGTTCACAGAACTAAAATAACAATGATTTTACGAGAAAATCGTAGACCCAATGTTGGGCACATAGTTTTTTTTATATGTTCCCAACTATGGCCTGTTGTATCAATAACGTAGTAAAAGCGTCCATTTATGGTAATACTAGATAACAATGAATCAATGAAACAATTAAACATTCGATAATTAAAAACAATGCACACAATGTGCTCTACACTCACCAGCAAAGCAATTTTTTCCGAAATCAAATTTTGAATGAGAAGTAATGAATATCGAAATTGATAGCAGCTTTTTTCTTGGTTTATGCGAGTGTTCTCAACTTTTTGTGTATTTGATGTATTTGATGTATTTGATTGATGAGCTTCTTGTTAATGAAATTCGCATAAAGTTTTCTTAACAAGCTCCTATTTTCTTGATGCAGTTGTAAAAATTAAAAGTTACCGATAAAAGAAGTTGCTTCGAGCATCGGCTGTGAACGGTTGTGTCGATGCTTTATTAAGCCCTATTTTGCTATCAGGCATGGCACGTTTCGTATTATTTCGGTTATGCGAGTGATCGAGTGTGCAAAAAAACAAACAACAAAAATGTGTCCTGGTGAGATCTGGTGGATTGCGGGAGGGTGGACCAATTAAGTGTGATCCATAATATTGGTTTGCCATGCTCGCCGTACCACCATATCCTGGAGCAAGTAAATCACTATTCCCTTAAGTGAGTGCCTCCAACAGTATATCTACTGTTGATATAAAAACGTTCAAATAAGAAATCGGTACTCTTTAAAAATATTTTACTAAACGCCGCGTGAAATCAGCTTATCGTTTACTAAAAACGACCCAATCATGTTATTCAACATTCTAATGATTTTTCGTGAACGTGCAGTAGCGGTCTTGGCTTCCATTAAAGCGAGTATCACGTCAACACATTCCTATCCTTCCCTTATTTGACCTGCATTCGGGCGAGGCAGGTGCCAATTATTGCCTTAGTTTGAGATCACCAGTTTCAATATATTGAGGATTTATGCTAGTCCCACGCATCATATGTTGGTTCTCTGTGTAATAACAGCTGATCTGGCAGCAACGAAGTAGCAACCACGGGCGGACAATCATGCTTATTATCTTGCACATGCTCATGTGAACAGATTTAATCTTTGAATAGGATAGGACAACTGCAACTTTTCGCTCTGATGAGCATGCTGTCTTGCATACTCACACGCATATTGAATGACTGATTCGAAAATCGGATACGTGTCGTTTCGTCTTGCCCGGATAATATCGTAGCATATGCTCTATTAAAATCTATTGGATACGGAAGCAATACTTTAAAATACTGAATCAAACTATATAGTTATTATATATTCATAATAACATGAAACTACAGAACCGTGAAACAAAAAAGCATTAATCAGCGATGTAACATTGACCGGTTTGGCCCATATCATGAATAGTTTAAATAAACATTTTCGATTTAAACACTTTCTTACTATAAATTATGATTCTTTATCAAATATTGTTTGGCTCCCAAAAGCTATAACATTGATTTAAATATTCAGTTTGTTAATTGCCAAGAACTGAAAATTGATTTGAACTTAGCTTTTTCAAGTTTCAGCTAGTGGGGAAAAGAGCAGTCAATGCTCGTCAAATAGTTACCGTTAAAGGTCTAAAATATCTCTATTTTTTTAATATGTTAGGTTGCCTAGGCTGTATTCTTGATTAAGGGGTGGCATAAAATTTTTAGTCGTTACTATTTGAAAAAAATCTTATAGATGTCCACTTTTTGTACTTCTTCTTGTTACAAAATCAAGACAACCTTACGCTATTTCATTGAGGCAAAGGGGCAATCTCACAAACATTAAAAATATATAATAAAAATTCAAGCAAACATAAAAATTCTAAAACTAAAATCAAAAGTAAGGGGAGGGCAACGGCCCCAAACTTTGTTGCAACTGTAGGTTTAAGGGCTATATGAGAGTATGATATGTATTCAAACATATTGAATGAACCATTTGGAAGGTCAACAGTCTTATTTTGATAATTTGGGGATGTTCTTGGTCATCAAAGCTGTCCTCGATTTGAGGACCTAAGATCTTCAATAGTAACTATAGCTTTCTGGGCTATACAAAGTATCGCTGCGTATTCAACCAGATTCATAGAATATTTTAGAACGTAAACAAACATTACGAGATAAACTGGGATGATAGGGGTCATCCAAACTGTCCTTGAGTTCAGAATATATAATCTTCAGTTGTAACAGTAGATTTTTGGAATATACAAAGATACAGTAAGTACTTGACAATATTTATTGAATAGTGTAGAGGGTCAACAGATATAAAGCTAGTTGAGATATTCCATGTCAATTAAACTGTCTTTAAGTTCAAAACATAAGATCTAAAATTGTAACAGTAGCTTTTTGGTCTTTATGAGGGCGCTATACGTATTCAAGCGAATTCAATGAGTTTTTTGAAAGGTCAGTGGTTTATAACCTTTGATCCTCTAGGTCATCAAAACTGTGCTGGCGTTCACAACTTATGATCGACAGTTGTAACAGTTACTTTCTGGCAATAAAAAGTACAATTAGTATTCAAACATATTTAATTCATATTCTTTAAGTTCAACAAACAATATAAAGCAATATGACATGTTCTAGGTCATCCAAACTATTTTTGAGAACGTAGGACTAACAGTTTCAACAAAACTTTGCTGGGTTACGCAAAGCTCCGCTGTGTATTGAAACACATTAATTGAATATCTTGAATAGACATACATTATGAGATGATCTTCATGGTACCCTAGTAGCACACTTGTTGCCATTCGTTTGAGATATCAGAAATATGACTTGCTAAGTCATAATCAAGTCACTAGAATTCAAATTGAAAATCTACAGCTGTAATTGTTGCTTTCTTTCTGGACCAATCAGAGTAACATAATGTATTTGACCAAATTAAGTGAGCCTCCTGGAAAATAAATAGATATAATGAGATTTCTTGGGGTGTTCTAGGTCACCAAAAGTGCCCTTGAGCTCCAAGGTTAGGATCTACAGTCGTCAAATTAGCTTTATAGTCTTCCATAGACGAAATACATTCAAACGTGAATCTTTTGTAAGGTCAGATTATCTTGGGATATTCAAGTTCATAAAAGTTGACTTGAGTTCAAAACTTAACTAAGACATGCAGTAGTAACCGAAGCCTCTTAAATGAAACAAAACTACGATAGCTTTCCCAAAATATCGAATGAATATTCTGAAACGTGTTTAGACATCATAGGACAATCTTGTTGGTTTTAGGTCATTCAAAACATTAGGTCTACAATTGTAACAACAGCTTTATGGGCTATAAAAAGTTATGTCAGTTTGTTTGGCTGAATATCCCAAGATTATTTCATAATGTCTTTTTGGCCCTGGACATTCGTTGAATATGTTTGAATATAAATCATAGCATTGTTAAGAGGATACAGCTACTCTTACAACTGAAGATATTAAGTTCTTAACTCCAGGACAGTTTTCACGAAATAACACATCTCATAAAGTAATATCCTACTCTTTTCAATCATTTTTATGTTATTCAGCACCAATTTAATTAGAAAATTTTAGATTTTAAAGGGTTGAGTCAAAAAATATGACATTGTACAATCTGAATGGCATACATTTAGTTGGGTAGTCCTACGTAATCATTCACGTTTTAGTTAATGATCAACGTTGCATTAATAAATCATTTGAAATTGATCTTGGCTTTAACTGATAGTATTTTGTTCTATATCACAATTTGTGAGCACAAATTTTCTCGTCAAAACAAGAGTCTTCTCCATCACAAAGTAACCTCATATTTTGCCACCTAAAATTGAATTCCACTCAATTACTAAGCTACTCTCGGTGGTCGCAAACTTCAACAAACCACCGAGTCTGTGGCTGCCATTAGAACGGTAAACAATCTCATCCCCTCATCCCGTCTCATGTTGAGCCGAATTCCACCCAACCCACCTACCTGATTTGAACACCTCGCCTCGTACGAAGATACTTCCGGTGCCACCGAAAAGCACCGCCGTCATTGCCAGCAGCAGCAGGAGCCGCATCTCCGGTGCCGGAACGTTTTTCCGGATTTTCATTCTGCTACTCTTAGTCACTGGTACCATCACACTTCCCCGGGACCACGTGCTCGCCGCCTTTCTCCGTTTCACTCCACCACCAAGCAGCAGCAGCACGGTTGGACGCTCGCAACGCAATTCGCGGAAATTTATAACGATATTTTCCCGATTATTAATTTATTTTAATTAATCAGCTCAGTACCAACTCGGGATCATTATTTTCCCGGGACCGAAAGCCACCACTTTGTATACTTCAACATCACTCGCGTTTTCCCGAAAGCACGGAATGATAAGTCGATTTTTTATGTTTCACTCACATTGCACACATTTGTTTTCACTATCAATTATTTCTGCACGTGGTCTCTTCAATAGGGGAGTTGTTTTTTTTTTGTCGATCGATTTCCCGATAGGATCCCTATTACGAACCGATTCGCACCCCCACCACGCTCGGAATGAATATCAGAAAATCACCGATATCATTTCAACGGCCGTTAAACAATCCTGACCCTTCTCACCCTCGCCAGCACCGGCAGCACTGGTGGCGATAATAATATTTACTTTTTATGTTTATTATCCACTCTCGGGAAAAACTTTGGATGGGTGCTAATTAAACGGCTGACGCGACTCGATTGCGGCTGAAACAAATAGTGGATGTTGTCTCGTTGTTGCAGGGCCTCCTTCACTTTCGGAAATCAATTATCACCTCGGAGTTTTTCCCGTGTCAATTTCCCATTTCACCGACTGCAGTCATTCGAGGGTGGCACGCATAGTTCTCTTCGTGTTCTCCGCCCCCAACTAGGGCGAAGCGTTTTGACGAGTGACAGCCATCGATGCGACGAGGACTAGGTGGGTGGTAATTTCCGTGCGATGCATTCCACTCACGACGGATTGGATATGTTTGTTCTTCCTTTTTGTTTTAACCTATTGCTTAGAGCTTGTTCTGATGGCTGGTTTGATGGTCGGAACATTTGTTTTGTTTTTCTTTGCGATAATGACAGGGTTGAAGGTCCGTGGGAAACCAGTTCAGCTGGGGTTGGAACAAAGTTCTACGTGACACACGATCACCATTATCTGTGGAAAAAAGAGAGGGGAAAAGCGTGGAAAACAATGAGCGGTTTGAATGGCTGGAAATGACATTGAATAAAAGCAGGCGTAAGAACCAGACAGTGTAATTGATGGTTATCTGTAATAGCATAAACGGAATCGATTATGATGCAACCTGGACAAAATGGTCGGATATAAATATCAGGCCTGGTCAACTTGACAATCGCCTGTCATTCATTTTTTGATGGAATAAAGCTGTAGTGATAAACATCACTGAATATAAATTCAAATCTGCAGAGTTGATCGTTTTCCACTGATCAAAGGTTTTGCTTACCTTTCAAATTAGTTGGATGGCCAACTTTGATTGGATTTTACAGGTTTTTTGGAAAACGGAAAATAAATCTTTACTGCAAATAGCCATTGGGGAATGCAATGATTAATTTATGAATCAAACTGATAAAATTTTTCAAATCTTCGCTTCGAAGTACTTACAAGGCTTCAAAATAATTCCTTAAAAGCATTTCATAGACTAAGCACATTAAGCTAAAAACAAGTTTCGCCAGAACTGCTATGAAAAACTTCAGTGTTTGCGTCACTTTAATATATCGCTAGAAGCGCACTTGTTGCAGCTTGGTTGAGAAAACATATATGTGACTTGTTTTAGTCATAAATAAGTTCCTGCAACAAAAATATGATCATATTGTTGCTACTTAGAATGTATGTGTATTTTGGAAATGTTTTTTATTTAGTTTCTTGAAATTGGAAAAAAAAACTTTCTTTTCTGTACAGTACGTTTTGGTATATGTAAATCTCAATTCCCCCTTGTTACTCAATATTCGTAAAAACTGCATCTACTCATAAAACTGAATAGATCCACTTTTTAAGAAAATTGAGTGACATTTCGTGAAAAAAAAGAGATAGCATACAATTATACTCAAAAAATTGAGTAAAATGAAACAGGAGTGATCTGGTTCTGCCAAATCGCAAAAAATCCTCAAACAAATTATCAATATGTTAACTCTTCTTACACAGAATATATAGAAGCATAAACACACGCGAGACTTTGACTACTAGGAAAGAACGAATAATTTAAAAGCTGTAATATAACAACACTCCGAAATTTTCCAGCACTTTTCCGATCCATCGATGAGAAGCGTTTGGGTTTTCGAAGTGAGTGCCCAAAATTTGTTGGCGCACTATTTTCTTCATTCGAAGCCATCACTGAAATCACTCGACCGATTTTACGAAACTCAATCCACAATTGACACAACACAATGAAATACATTCAGTTAAAATTTCAATAATTTTTACCCACACGCTAAAGTTACGAACAATTGCGTGTGTCCAAATTTCATCGAATACAGTCTTTACTGGTGCCCTTGTGTTTAGAAATTCGTGTGTGAAAAAATGACGGAGAACACGACAGCTTTTTCTATCTTTTGTACTCTCATGGTGGAAAGTGAGGTTAGCTTTTCTGTGCAATGGTCCATACTTCTCAATGTGTGACGCTCTCCCAAGCAGCACAGTAAATCCTATATGAGTTTTCAAAGCTTATTAATAACATGATCAGTCTTTCAACGTTTGATTTAGTGTCTCATATACAACTCGTTTAAAACAAAAAAAGCGCAAGAGGTGGAGCTTATATATAACATGTATGAGGTTATAAATGAGTGGTTTTCTTAACTTGATTATAACTTAAATACAACCCATGCTTACGTTGTAAACAATGCAGAAAAAGTTATATAGGTGTTGTAAATAAATATTTTTGGCTTAAAAGTTCTCCTTCTCATCCGTGAGTTGTTTTCTCGATAAAAATAAAAACAAAACTTTGAGGAAATCATCAAGGTGAACAATTGAGAGTGATATATCAATATATTTTTTTGCATAATTTGTGTTAAAATAAATCTTATTCATCCAAAAAATACTTGAGCCCTTTCAATTTTATGGTGAAATTTTGCCTTCTACTCGCTGAAAATTCACGCGCTAAGTAAAAAGATTACTTTTAATGAACGGAATTGTAAAATATATACGTGACTATAATTTTTAATTTATTAAAAACGTGAATTTAATATAAAAAATAATGAAGAATTAAACTTACAGTAAAATCCATCTCAAATTTCTCTCAAAGCAGGGCTACATAAAGAATTCTTCAATGAAATATTTTATGCCCTCTAATCACACCCAATATAACCGCCATATTCATCATAGCCATTGAAAACACGAATACACTACCCCTTAAATAATTTGGAATAGAATAAAAAATGGAAAAATTTTAAAGATTTAAAATTGAATAACACGATTAGACTTCATTTGGTTCAAAAAATAACTAATAGAATATTTTTGGAAAAATATAAAAATGTTTCCTACCCGCATCTTTCACAAAATTGGTTTGATGCGTATTTTGTGTACAATTAATGTTCCATTTATGATAATGAACTTACCATATCTGAAAAATGTTTTGTCAATCCAAGCGATTTTAAGACAAATAGCAGAATAGAGGTAAGTCTCGACCAATTTAGGTGAGTATTACCGTGTTCCAATTTTGCTTTAGTCTAATGGTGAAAAATAATAATGCTTGTATGCACGTCCTAGGTATGAACTTGAGCATACATCTTGATTCCCCTTTTTTTCTATCATCCATGATTTCGTTGCTAGCGTTGCTATCGTTGCTATGTACACGGAAAAAAATCCATGCCCGGATCCGTGAACTGCAGTCATGAATTCGAGAACAAGCAAAAATACACCGTGAACTGAATCACGTAATCATGAACTAAATCACGTTTTTAGGTCAAAATCCTGAAAACGTGAACTAGTTACGGTCCGTTTTCATTTTCGTGAACGCTTTTGTTTCTGTGTACCGAACAGCGAAATCGATCTTAGCAACATGTTCAAATAGAATGTGGAAAATCCATCAATTTCAAATCAAGTCAGAACGGAACGGATGTTTTGCCGCGGCTGCAAATTTGAAGCTCCAAGATATCATTTACCCTAATTGCAAGCAACCAACTTTCTAATGGTTTACTGGATGACTTTATACCGAAACTTTTTGAAAATTTACCGAGTGAGTATCAATCACTATACAAATTATCCGTATTTAAGGTCATATTCGACCAAAAGCCTTAATATTTCATGTTGAACACTTTTCAATGATGCGGTCAACGTGTATAACTTGTTTTTATTTATTGTAGATTTTAATTGGGTCATTTGCCACATATCTGAGGTGAGGTTTGTACTCGCGACTTCGCAGCTCATGAAACTTGTCAAGATATTAGCATCTGAAAAATCAATGGATCGGAATTTCCGCAGTTTGGAGGATGATGTAATCAAAGAGGTCCATAAAGGATTAATAGGACTGTCGTCAACATAACAGTAGCATTGAATTTAAAAACACATGCGTGAGTATGGTGATTATTCCTTCAAAACTGAAAGTAGCATTCTTGAGAGTCTATTGCACTTTGAAATTTTTCACTCCTACGGCTACCAAAGTTTTATAAATAGAGAGAGAGAGAGAGAGAGGATTAGTATTTTCCATTTAATTCCACTAAATTTTTGTATCCTTGACAGGTACGGGTATTTCGCCGACAATGTGCAAATTTCTTCAGTGTCTTGTACTAATAACTCGACTATTAGTAAAAGACACTGAGATGTCTACATTGTAGGTGAAATACGCGTATCTGTCAAGGACACAATAAAGGTAGTGATATAAAATGGAAAATACTAATCTTTCTCTCTCTCTCTCACACTCTCTCTCTCTCTCTCTCTCTCTCTCTCTCTCTCTATTTACAGACATTCCGCTAAGCTCTCATTCATTAGGATTCAAAATTTTATGTTATTGAAGAATCTCGCTTTGGCAAACCATGGCTCATGAAGTACCAGTATACATAATTGAAGCAGCTGCATTCACCTGTTCCTCGATTATGCCTTGTTCAGACTACAGAGTTATAACATGTTATAACGGTTGTCAAAAAACACAGAATACACCATCAAGATAGCCTTATAACATACTCTGAACTTGACCAGTGGTAGTGTCATTTTTATGCAAAGGCTTTGACCGCCAAGTTGAACTATGACGAGCTGGCGGAAAACATTGATAGGTTGGGTTCAAAATCTTTCCGCCAGCTCATCATAGTTCAACTTGGTGATCAAAGCCTTTGCATAAAAATCACACTGCTACTGGTGAGACGTGTCCTAACAAATTATATTCGAAATTTCATCTCTATTTACCGAAGTTTGTGTGACGTTTGGGTGAATTAAAAGTGATGCGATAGAGAAGTGAGATTGCTCATCCCAGGTGAAATTAGCCATACAAATCAAACGGAAAGTCGCTTAACCAGAGATGTCAAATCTTACTACATAACCATTATTTCTCCTTAAACGCCGCACAGAATAGACCTTAGATGTCTTAAATAGTCATGTGACTTTCCATTCAATTTACACTGATTTAATAACTCAAAGTGACACATTCGTGTAGTATTTGTATAAGGCAAAGAGGTAGATGGATCATTAATCAATAACGATGTTCATTAAAAAGTTGAAAAATGATCCGCGAAAAATGTCGACTTATTCCTTTAAAAACCAATAGAAATGCAGTTAAAAATCTGAAATGTTCAGTAAATAATTGAAAAACGCTCCCTGAAAAAGGAAAAAAAATGTGCAGTTAATATTTAAAAATATTCTTTCAAACACTGGTATGCTTCATTTTAAAGTGTAAATCCATCGTTTAAGGCCGGCGCACATTGGTCCGATCCAGCTGATTTAACATAAATATGACAGAAAACCTATGGGCTAACTGTCAAATCAACGCAAACTCAGCCGGATCGGATCCAATGTGTGCCGGTCTTTACAATCGGAAAGTAGCCGTTAGAAAATTATTGTGTGCCGTAAAATCAACTAAAATTTGCAGTCAAGAAGCAGGATCAATTTCAGTTTTTTTGCTGCACATTTTAATTGATTTTACGGCACGCAATAATTTTTACCGGTTTCTTTTCCGATTTTATACGGTGGAATTACACTTTTAAATGGATGCCCCATTTTAGTGCTTAAAAAAGAGTATTTATAAATATTAACTACACATTTTTCTCTTTTTTACGGAGCGATTTTCAAATATTTACTGAACATTTCAGATTTTTTACTGCATTTTCATCAACTTTTTAATGAGCAAATCAAGTTTTTTACGAAGATTTTTTTAATGACAATTTCATCTATTTTACTTAGCAAAACAAGGGCTGCCATTTATGTAACTTAATTAACTTTATTAGCAAAAAATATGTATATTTTCAACACATACTCAGAAACATGTAAAAATAAATTTTAAAACTCAAACACAAAGCATAACGCACAAACATTTGTTAAAATACATTTATTTTAATATATTGAACCGTGCTTAGATCAATAACTTTGATCCGCACTATACTTCTTGACGAGTAATTAAGAATATTATATGCAGGTTGTATGATTGTTATTAAATCTTATTTACAACATAAAAATCATGACTTTCGTTTGTTGCATTCCCGATGTTATATATATATGTTATATTTCTGTACTCATAATGTTTTAATATTTGCTGAGTAGCAACGTCTGGCAGCTTTAATGTCTGGCAACCATATGTATTTGACAGTACACTGGCTAGGTCAAATGGAAGCACAATAATAAAATTGAATTAGATTCGTTTATCCGTCTCTTTAAGTGAAAAACAATGCCGTTTTGTGTTGTTCAAACTCGCAAATCTAAATCATCGAAGCCAGTGCTCACAATAGTACCCTCTAAATGGGTATCGAATGGTAATGTTTATTGGCCGTCGACCAATTTGATAACTTTGTCGGCTAATGAAAATTCACAGCCAGAATTAACATGGCGTAGTCAAAAATGTAAAGTAGTAGATCAAGCAGCTACTTAAAAATCCGCTGAAGGTGCAGTTCAAAAGCTGGAAAATATTACGGATTCGGAAGATGCAGTCCAAACAAGCCTCGGAACTCGTGCTCATCGTCATCACTTTCCGTTTCTACGTCATTTCCAGGATTCAGAATGAAATCAAATCCTTCATTCTGCGTCAATGGTGTCGTCGTACTTAGATTTGGCGCATTCTCGTTTGCTTCAATTTTTACACTACTGGACATTTCTTCCTCACGCGAATTTCTTTTTGGCTGCTCACATAACTTAGTAAGTCTTTTTCTGCTTCCGAAAATAACCATTTCTTCTCAATCTTTTCCATAGAACTTTATTTGCTACTGCAGAATTTCTCTTGAGACCATTTTCACCACTAAAATTGTTATGTTCCACAGTTTTTAATTTAAACTTCTTTAAAACAGCTTCAATCTACCTATTTTTGACATTGAATATAGAGTTACAAAACTGTTCTAAATGAGTATATAAAACCAGAAAAAACTGAAATATAGCATAAACAAAACATCAGGTTTGAATACTTGAGCAACAGAAATGCGACTTATTTACAACAAGATATGTTGAATAAAACTTATATATAACTTAAGTATAACATAACTTTTTGTGCTTTTTTTTTAAAGATGTTGCATGTGCTGCTTGGGTTAGAATCGAACCAGACCCCAAGATATTTAAATGACATAGAATGAGTTATCGGCTTACCCCAAATTTGAAGCTTCGGTTGTGCAGGGTTATGCTTCCTTGAAAAAACTACCAACTCAGTTTTCTCCGTAGAGAATTCGATACCTAGCTCTAGAGCCCAAGTAGACAAATTGTCCAAGGTATCCTGTAAGGTCCTTGCAGATCGATCCCATTGGATCCCGTGACGAGACACTACGCCGTCATCTGCAAGTTGTCTCAGCGTACAGTTGTCACTTAGACAACCGTCAATGTCTTTGACATAAAAATTATATAAAAGGGGCTTAAACATGATCCTGGGAGACCCATGTAGCTAAATCGTGAAGCTGTAGAGGTTCCATGAGAGAAGCTCATATGTTTCTCTGACAGCAAATTGTACAAAAAATTGTTCATTAATGGTGAAAAGCCACAAGCGTGGAGTTTATCTGAAAGAACTTCAACAGATACTGAATCAAAAGCCCCCTTTATGTCCAAGAATACGAAGCCATTTGCTCTTTTTAGCAAAAGCTAACTGAATATCTGTGGAAAGCAACGCGAGACAGTCGTTCGTTCCCTTACCCCTACGGAAACCATATTGAGTATCTGAAAGCAGGTTGTTCGTCTCAACCCATTTGTCCAGACGGAAGAGGATCATTTTCTCCAACAACTTTCGAATACAGGATAACATCGCGATGGGTCGATAGGAGTTGTGGTCGGACGCGGGCTTACCAGGTTTTTGAATGGCAATAACTCTCACCCGTCTCCAATCATCCGGTACAATGTTGAGTTCCAGAAACTGATTAAACAAGTTCAACATGCGCCTCTTCGCGACGTCTGGGAGGTTCTTAAGCAAGTTGAACTTGATCCTATCAGCCCCTGGAGCCGTATTGCCACACGAAAGGAGTGCGAGAGAGAACTCTACCATTGAAAAGGGTTGGCTAATCTCATCTATCGAATTCGTGTTTTCGCGAGGAATCATCCGTGCCGGCACAGAATCTGGACAAACTTTTCGCGCGAATTTGAGGATCCATTGGTCCGAGTACTCTTCGCTCTCGTTGTTCGTAGTTCGGTTACGCAACCTTCGCGCCGTGTTCCAAAGAGTACTCATCGACGTTTCGCGCGATAGCCCGTTCACGAATGTTCGCCAGTAACCGCGTTTCTTGGCCTTGATGAGGCTCTTAAGTTCGCGTTCGAGAGCCGTGTATACTTCGAAGTGCTCAGGTGTTCCACGTCTACGGAAAACTTTAAACGCGTCGGACTTTTTCGGTAAACCTCGGTGCATTGCTGATCCCACCATGGAGAAGGAGGTTTCCTGCGAGATGACGTCCCTGGAACTGGTCGAGTTTGAGCTTGAAGCGCGCTGTCTAAGATCAGGTTGGAGAGGAAGTTATACTCTTCCAGCGGTGAAAGCCTTTCTACCGTCGTTACGGCTTCATCTACTGCTGTCCTAAACTTTGTCCAATCGATGTGGCGGGTAAGATCATACGTGACGTTGACAGATTTCGACGAATTGAACCCGGTGGCAACCGAAATTTTTATGGGCAAATGATCACTACCGTGGGGATCTTGAATCACATTCCATGTGCAATCCAACGATAATGAATTCGAACAAAGTGTGAGGTCTAATCTACTGCCAACTGAGGATGTACCAGCCAAACGTGTTACTTCTCCATTGTTAAGAACTGTCATATTAAAGTTGTCACAGAGGTCATATATCAGGGAAGACCGGTTGTCATCGTACAGTTCTCCCTAGCTTGTACCGTGAGAGTTAAAATCTCCCATGACCAACCGTGGAGCAGGAAGGACCGAACAAATATCTGAAAGTTGTTTTCGGTTAATTGAGGCTCTGGGAGGAATATACACAGAAGCAATGCAAAGGCTTGTATTTTTAATAACAGCCTGACATGCGACAACTTCAATACCTGGAATAAGAGGAAAATTCACTCTATAGAAGGAGTAGCACTTTTTGATCCCCAAAGTACTCCCCCTCCACGCGAATCCTCACGATCAAGACGAATAATATTGAAATCATGAATCGGAAGATTGATTTCGGAAGAAAGCCATGTTTCACAAAGAGCGAATGCATCACAACCGGTAGTGTGAGCTAAAAATTTGAATGATTCCAATTTAGGAATCAAACTTCGACAATTCCACTGTAGAACAGTGATCAAATCCCCGACCTCATTTGGAAAATTATCCATCGAAGGAAATGATAGCTGCAAGGATGGGCCCATGGTTGTCAATTGCTTCAAAAAGTCTTCACTGTTGGAAGCATTGCCAAAACAATGCTTTTGAGAGGGTCAGAAATTTCGAGGTACTTAAAGATACCCTCGGCAATGTCATCAAATGAGAACAGCCCACTAGAGGAGGGCTTCTGTTCTTAAAATTGGGGCTTCAGGGGTTTTGGAAGTCCCCGGGAGAGATGGAAAGTCCTGGGTGTAGTTAGTACTACGAAAACCAGGTGGACTAGGATTTTCCTTTTTTCCACCTTTTCTTGAAATGGGCAAGCTGGTTTTGGGCTCCGGTTCAGCAACTTTCCGTGGGCGGACGCGTCTTCGCTTCCGTGAAGCACCTTCCGGAAAGCTGAATGATGTTCCCTCTTCAGCCAAATCAAAGTCAGACTCGTCATCTGACAGAGGAGCAAAGGGATTTGTATTGACATTGGGTGATGGTGAGGCTTTTTCAGCATTTCGGCGAAAGATTGCCTGGAACGCTGTTTTAGCGAGCGTTCTAATTTTTCCCCGCGTTGTTTGTACGCCGGGCATGATGAGAGAGCATGGGGAGGAGTTTCCTTGCGAAAGCGCATTTTGGTGTGCTGTCTGCACAGGCGCCATCCTCGTGCTTCTCCCCACAATTAGAGCAGCGTGCCTTATTGCTGCAATGGGAGGTCGTATGTCCCATCTGCTTGCACTTTTCGCAGATCATTACCAGGTACAAACAACCGCACAGGTAGTCGAAGTTTTCCCAACTCGACGTATTGAGGAGAGCTGAACCAGAAAAGTCACACGAAACGAGTCTGAGGGGTAAATTTCTTTTCACCCTTAGTGATCGATACGGTGCCTAGTTTTCGCACATCGAGTATCTTGACTGAATGAAGCAGAGGGTTCTTAAATCGACCAACCCCCTGCTTCAACAGGATCTCAGGGAGTCAAACTCGCTTCGGAGACCACACCTTCTATCTCAATACCTCGAGCTGGGATGTACACTAAATATTCCAGTGTAAAAAATTGAGAGACAGCAATTTCGTTAGCTTGTTTGAGGTTGGACACAACGACTTTTAATTTATTGTGTCTCACCTTAATTATCTCGGTCACGGCCGAGAATCGCTTCGTCAGATCGTTTGAAATCTGATAAATGTTGAGAGGTTTCGTTTTGGGCCGAAAATAGACAACCAAGGACCAGATGAACTATCTGGATAAGCACGCGATCAGGTAGCTTGAGAGCTACCCCATCATTTTGCGCCATAGATGATTCATCTTCCGATAAATCATCCATGGCTCGCTGTGGAGCTTATGGCGCTCAACCACTAACGTAATTAACTACAATCAATCACAGATACACAAATTAAACCTAAGCACACACACTCACACACTCTCAGTCACTCTTCACACTCACACACAATACGATTATAATGAATTCAAAAGAGCGAGAAATAAAAAATTATCTTATATACTACTAAAAAAACTTATCTTATATGTATCACTGATCTACTGCAGACGGGTGACGAATGTGCTGCTGCTGCCGAGCGACGATGAGTGGCCGCGTGTACCGGCTAGGCGTGGAGCTGAACGATGATGGTAATGATACTGGTGATACTGGTCGGTGGTGGTTAGCAGATGATCGACTGCACGCTTCACACGATGGCCTGCTGGTGTGCGTGCCGTATAGATGTGGAACAATATGGCTTTTCGATCGTGGCAATTTAGCTAATTGCAGTAAATGGCGTTGTTGCACTGTTTAACACTCAACGTTTTCTACTTCCGAAAACCAAGACTTTATTTCACTCGCGATTCAGAAAAAATTAGAGCTGAGGGCTTGAAACAACTTGTGAAAAGCTTCCAAAGCAACGGAGAGCTGACCGAACGAACTGTTCTGTTCGCTTGTTCACTGGGCAAT